>VYYI01000027.1:0-75159 GCA_021029175.1 Bilobella aurantiaca | reverse complement strand
GGGTAAATACACTGAAAAACGTGCCGGTAATAGCACCCAAATCATTTAGAGACGGAAATAATATTTCTGTTTCTGCGTATTCGTCAAAATGAGGGGGTTCCACAACCGGAACATGTGTGCGTAGTCATTGATATAAAAAAAAAAGTATCGAAAAACTTTTGTTTTCTAAAACTAAAAACAGACTTTGACATATTCAAAATTTGGGTTTTTCTAAAAGTGTCAATGCCGATTTCGAGCTCAGCACCTTTCCCAGTTCCTGGCCCCGCACGCACACACTCCACTTTTTGAAGTAAAAGTCAAAACTAAAAATATTAGGGACTTATTTTTGGGATATTTGGGAAAATAAAGGGAAAACACGACATTTGGAATAATGAGTCCTCGGCATGCAAGAACCTCTTCATATTCCAACACTTCTAAAAACAATGCTCATTTACAGAAGAAAAAAAAAACAGGAAAACCGATTGACGTCTTGACGGATGATTTCGGAAGGGTTAAAGATAAAAAACAGTGTGCTGAAAATCGCAAAAAAAATCGCTAAAAAAAATTAACAAATTGTGTGATTTCATTGTATAGAAAAATATAGAAGAATATAGAAGTGTATAGAAAACCATTTAAGTAAAATTGTTCAAAAAAACTTCAACAATTACAATATTTTTCTGTTTTTATTTTATAACGTTTTTTTTTATGTTTATACTGTTTTCTAATGTGTTCATTGACACCCTTTTCTACCTCTAATGGCAATGACATCCATCAACAACCCACAAAATTTTAAGTTTTTTTTTTTTTTTGCTAATTTGGATTCTTAAAGTGCATTTGTAAAAAAGTTGATCAATTTGCGTCATGCTAAATCCAAAAGTGCATGATTTGTTCTGACAGTAAACCATTTTGGATTATGACATTTGAGAGGTATTGGTTGTTCATTTTAGTAAATGACCAGTCACGCCCATTGTTTCTTTAGATTAGAAAAGTGACTCTTTGGCAATTTGGCTTCTTTTTTTGCTGTATAAACGCACGGAGTCACACCTCTTTCTCATTTATCAAACTTACGCTTTTTATTAATAACAAAAAGTGGAAATCATCCACTTTTTTTATTCGAACATTTTGATAGCCATGCATTAGTCAAAAGCTTTCAAGTGTTTTTTTTCTTCATGGTAAAGTATTTTACACAGTTTTGCACGAGCGAAGATTTGATTTCCAACCACACTTTAACACATGTTGGAGTTGTGGAGTGCGGGTGAAGTAACTATTTTGAGGCTTAATTAGTTTCTAGTGAAGAAGTGGAGGGGAACGGGTAAATTCTTGACCTTGTCTGTTGTCACTTCCCTTCTCCGTAGTGGTGACAGTTGGAGGTCAAAGGGCACCCTTAAAAAGAAAAACAGAACCCTTTACAGTCTGACAGTGCCTTAAGGGGGCCCCTTTGGAAAAGGGTATCTTTTTCAAAGCAGCTCTCCAGTAGTGTTTCGACTTGGTGGTGTCAGTCAAAGAGATATAATTTTTTTTTGTGCTCTTTTGTCTTCAGCGTTATTATTAGAAGCGCTTTTTTAATGAATTCAAGCCAAAAGCGATTCGGTTCTAAATGTAAGAATTTTTTTTTACACTGTTGGAGGAGTTGTGAGAAGGGAAACAATTTGATTCTCCGATTTCCTGACAGCAATGCTGTCAGCAGTGAAAAAGCAAGAAGGGGAGAAAATTAACTGTAAAATGAGGTTTTGAAAATGCATTAAATTTTATGGATGATTTTCTGGAAGTTTTCTGTTGTGGTGGGGCTGCACACGCTGAATTTAAGTTTTTTTTTATTGAGAGTTGTGCGCCGCAGGGATAGGTTTGCGGTGGTGGTGAAAGTGGGCACTTGGGAAATTCACACTTGGCTTTTTGGCATTAAAGGTAGATTTTGTGGAGGGAATAATTATGAGAACAACATCTGCTCCTAAGAGCCTCCGGAAAGTACTTTCGCTCAAAATGGATTTATGTTCTATTTGAACAAAGCGGGTTTTTTCTTTTTTTAAATTTTTTAAAAAAAACGTAAGGACTCATTCTGTCTCTGCCTTTGACATGCAGGTGGGTGAGTCGAGCGAAGTGTCACATGCTCAAACGAGTCTGGGTTTCATTTCCGCTAAGGGAGCCAAATTATTCGGCGACAATGAAATTTTGGTAAGCATGCTCTATTTCTTTTTTAAATAACATAAAGTTTCAAAAAAAAAATTTTTTTAATAAAATTGTAGTCAATTTTGTGCGGAAAATGTAAAAATTTTGATATCTTGAAGTTGAGAATGTTTTAGTGGGTATTAGGAAATTTAAAAATAAAAAGCGGCGCACGTCTCTCAGTATTTTAAAAGTTTCAAAAGAGCATCGGAATTATTTAATGTAAAATAATGTTCTATCTGCTAAATATTTTTTGAAAATTATTTTCATCAGGTTCTAAAATAATTACTAAAATTGTCTACCTAAAATGCTGTATACAATTCAAGTAAATTTTACAAAAACAATCATAAGTGGCTTCAAAAAATGTCAATTGTAATTTCTCTTTTCAACGATCCACAAAACAATTTCGGTAAATACGGAACGAATAAAATTAATTTAGATTAATTCTCTTCATAATTCTCCTATAAAAAAGCCGCAAATGAATCATAAGCTCTTAAATTCGGGCGTTAATTAATTTTTTCCAAAATACCACGTATTCTAACAAAGAACGAGCTCCCATCGCCAAAATATCGAGTTCATGTTTCATTTTCGCTGCGACGACATGCGACAAATGGTCGCTGCACCTATTTCGTGCAATATCAGAAAGTGAGAAACCTTTGTTTTCTCATTCCGACAAAGCTGTAAAGCATGCGATGACCATTTTCTCACAATGCCCCAGTAATTCAATTGACTCAAAAAAAAAATTCGAATTTCACTGTTGCCCAGTATTGTAAAATGTGAAAAAGGAAACTAACGTCAGCATCTTGGAGCATGAATCCTGGATTCTTGGAAAATTAATTAACGGTAAAGCGTCTGGATAATTTCCAAAAGAACAATGAACAGGTAAATGTCGGTCGGCGCATCCTTAAGGTTTTGTTTTCGTTTTCATCTTCCCATTATTTCGGGATTTGTGCTCAAAAACAATTGTTGTGAAAGTCAAGGAATCGAAAAGTAAGCCTTAGCGTTGATGAGCGTCTTCTAGAGATGAATTCCTGTCAGAAGGGCCCTCTTGATGTGATTTTGAAATGTTGTTGAGCGAAGGAATGACAACTGATGTACCCTTAGCGAAGCATCCTTTTCAACAATTCATAAACTAGTCTTGAGACTGAGAGTGCCGGTCGTGTAAACCGTCTACAGTGCATTTCACCATTTTTTCAAATCCTCATTTCTCATTTCTCATCTTGAATTTTTCTCATCATCCAGAAAGTGGTACACGTTGTACTAATTACATTTAAGAGAAAACTGTTATTTGTATTCTGCCCACTTCTCTTACTACCTATAAAGTCTCACTTTATCCCATGTTTCTTCCCTTATGTTTTTGGGCCAGTACAATTTATATTATTTGTTATGTAATAGGGTCTACTGTAGGAAAAAGGGGCCCTTCGCTGAAACGTACGTGAGTTAAGGCCCTGCTTTCATCATTCGTAATTATCCAGTCTTTTTTTTCTCGTCTACATTTTTTGGTACGGATGGATGGACAGACCGGGGCTACGGCTGACTCGTCGAGTATTTTTTTTGGCTGTATTTTTGGTTACCTTATATTACGTTATATGCTGCGATGTGTAGTACACAGACAACAAACTTGACTCCATTCTGGATTCATCGCAACGATTCTTCCCTCTCATCATCATAAAGTGGAAGAGGAGGAGTGAAGGTGCATTTGAAAAGTCAACGGCGGAAATTAACGTTAACGTTTTTGGCTCCTATGTGTAATTTTTGGAAGTTGTAATTTTTCAGTTAGAGCTTCTGCTGTAGCTGAAAACGTTTTTTTTTTTTGAATTATGGAATCACTTCTGTAAAGCAATTCTACTGCCCGAGTGTTCAAATACGGCTGAATAATTGTTATGACCTTTTCCAGAATTTCAAAAATTGAATTTCAATTTTCAAAATTTCCAAAATGTTAAACCACTTAAATGTCACATTTGGGTTTGAAGAGCTCCATCCTGTTTAAATGGGTCAGAAATCATTCAAAGTTAGTAAAGCTGGATTTTTAAAGTTCATTTTAACGATTTTTGTTTAGCGTGGGCGAGTACTCACGAGAACACTTAATAAGTGGTTATTAAGTTTATTGACAAGAATTTAACTTATTTTTTCAATTTTGGTGAACGGAAGTGCAAGAAATTCTTAAGGGCTCCCCCAACGTCTTTAAATTCAAGGACTCTTAAGGGCTTTCAACACACCTTGTGCAGTAGAAGACCCTTAAAGGGCCTTCTTCAAAATGGTTTGAATGATTTTGAATCGAAATAGGACGGCTTAAGGATTAAAAAACTTTCTTTTAAAATTAAGGCGCTGAATAAGAAGGAGCTATCAAATTTCACGTCTTGTGCATTTCCTTTCAATTGAAGATTCTCGAAATAGGTTTAGATGGTAAGAAGTTTTGGAGATTACAAGGAGTTTTAGGCATTTTCAAGGGCTCCCTTCAAGTGCTCCTGGTCACACAATTATTGTAAGTAGTAGTACATGGAGCCCTTGAAGTGAACAATGTCTCGCTACAGAAGATTCCGTCTTGTACTTGGCTGAATGATGACATCCTCTTTGGAGTGAGTAAGATTAGTCTTTTTCAGCGGATACAATTAATGTTTGGAGGGCCCTTAGCGCTGGGGTACTGGAAATGATCCTCTCAAGTAGCATGTAAGCTCCGGCTAATACCACTTTTGTTCAAATGTTTACCGTATTTAAGGGCTTTCCCTATTAGGAGGGGGGCCCTTAACATTAACTAACAGCTCCCTGCAAGGGCCCCTCTTCGGGATTAGCCCTCCTTTGTGATGATCTTCTGCAGCATCACTGCCATCCGATGATGATAAAACCACATCTTGCTCTCGAACAAAGGGACTTTCGTCCCCATGATTTATGATGCAAACTAATGGAAGCCATATAAAGAAGGAGTAGTTAGAATGCACTGGAATGGAGGGATTTTTATAGCCCTTATATAAGGGCCCTCTATATAAAATCCTATGAAGTCAAGACGCCATGATATCATTCGGAATTAAAGGGCCTCCAGCAAAGGGCTCCAGTAAAAAAAAACAAAAGAAGTATGGAAGATCTGCTGCGTAGCTCGAAAGCAGGCCCCTTTTGTTTTAAATTTTTAGAACAGGTTTTTTTTTTCTTTTTTAAAAATTCCTTTTTTTTCAATTTTTCCTTTATTCTGCTGCCCTCTTCCAAACCGCTAATTTATCATTTTAAAATCTTAATTACAGGATCCTATTTACATAAAAATTAAGTAGAGAAGCAGCTTTATTAAGTGTCACTTTTCCTGGATAATTGGATGGAGAGGAGTGAAGAAGAATAATGAGTTTTTGTGAAGAACAAAAAAAAAACGATTTTTTGTAATATAAATTTCATCAGGCGCTTATTGCTATAATGCTTAAATGAGGAAACTCAAAAACTAAAACAGGTTTTTACTTTAATATTTATTCAGAAAATTGAATTTCAAGGCTTCAAATTTATTATTTTAGAAAAAAAAGAGGATTGCGTGATAAAAGGCTTGAATTACGTAAAGGACGTGCTAAGCATTTTTTATTATTAAAGGACTCTTACCACACACGAGACAAGGAAATTGTGCGGGATTTCATAGTAATTAACTTCAGCATTTTGGTTAGATCAACATTTACTTTGCTGTGGGGTGGTGGTATTGCGGAAGAGCGGTTCTCCCCCCTGTCTCACTACAAGTTACCATAAATTTCGTTTTATTGGAGACAGATTGAGGGAGATTGAAATGCAAATTGGAGTCGGTTTGTTTTGATCTGGGAGATCATTTGGGGGATGAAATGGGGATGAAAGGGGGATGAAATTGTCTCCTTTCCAATCATCTCTGCTCCTAATGTCCCTCCATTGTTAAGTGAATTTGGGAGATGAGTCGCATCTTCATTTGATCTGGACCAGGAGGAGAGACAATGGGGGGTTTTTGGCTTCCACGGTGCGGCGGCCACGGTGGGGTTGACAGTTGAGCGGATGATTTGTGGCTCTTTCGGCAGTTTGGTGGGTCTGTAACGCAGCAGGGGTCGACATCAATAGCACTCAAACCACCGACAGGGCTCTCGAAAATGAACACTTTCAACGCGGCGGCGATTAGGGCCTTAATGCAGTGAAATGAATTCACTTACTTTTTTACTTTACGAAAATACGACGAAATCCTTATTTCAAGTTGAAGTTTTGAACTTAATTATTTTTTCCAGTTGAAATTTTCAATTTAACGATTTCAACGATTTTTAACCCAATGATTTCAGTTCAGAGTTCAACGAAATTACAGAAAAAACGACATTGCAATTTTTTTAACATGAATTTTCGCTACACTTCACTTGATTTCCACACGCGAGAAATTATACCGTAGTTCATTATGTGATTTGGCGGTTTGAAAATTTCTGAAATATTGATTTTTTTTTTCATTACAAACTATTGTACATATATATTTTTTGAATAAGTTATTAAGTTTTTTTCAAATATGAACTATTAAATTTGTTAAAGTATGAACTATTGTATTTTTTTTTAATATAATCTTTTCTAATGTTTTTTTTTAAATAAAATTTAAATATTTTGTATTGGTTATAATTTTCAAGTAGTATTTTATACAAGTTTTTTGTTTTTATATCAATTTTCAAATAATTTACTACGGCGTTTAATTTACTCAAAATGTAATAATTCCAGCCTGAAATAACTTTTAGCTAAATTTACGATTACGTCTGTTAAAATCGGCAAGTTGAACGCTAGCGATTTCCTTTAGAAAAGCGTTACATTAAATTTAGAATATAGAGATAAATAATCGTAATCTATTTCAAGTAATCGGACTTCGTAGGTGAAACACTCGTGTCACGTGACATCACTTGAGTTGAATTCGGTGCAATGGAGGGCTAAACCCTCCCAAATATTGTTGTTGTGTTTCGGAAGGCTATTGACATTTCTTTTAAATTACGTTTATGCATTTACATAAACATTTGGATGGACGGAAGTTTACTAGCGTAAACTATTACATAAAATAATGTATAACGAATTTCATGTTTAGAATTATTATCCGTCACTGCATGTAAGTCCATGTAAGCTTTCCCCGACGTTTTGAAAGTGTTGTCGTCGTGATTGGAGAAAATTGTTCTGAATTTTGTAAGCTTTTGAAAACATGACAAAAGAGTGCATACGTTGGGAAAGGCGAGATGTTCAGAGTCTATATGCTGGGGAACAGTGCTTTCACTCCATTTACCAAATGCAAATAATACATGAAGAAAAAAAAAGACAGTTCTCGCCATTGTGCCCCTGTCCTAAAATTGGACAAGGGAAAGTGAACGGAGAAAGCTGTGAGGAGAAAGGGAGCGAAATATCGATTAGGGAGAAAATTCACCTCGCTTTCTCCAAAACATTTTCACTTTGGGTGCTAGAAAACGGAAACGAATTAAAACCTTGTCAGAAAAAAAAAAGAGAAAAGCGTGGTGTAGCCACAAAATGAGAAAATTGAAAATGAAATTAATTGAGAAACTGTTGATGCATTTTTATTTTGTAGTACATTGAGACTGACTAAGGGCCCTAATGGGCGGAGAAAGTTAATTTGGTAATCCAACAGTAAATCAATAAGCGGTTTTTTCCACGGTTTTTCAGGATCATCCCGGATTTCGCGGAACGCCGTTGGCGATGATGGCTGCTCAATGTATCAAACTAAATAACAAGAGTCCTCCTCCCCTCGCCGACGCCGCGGTGGGGAAGGGCTTTCACCCCTGGAAAAAGTCCCCTTCGATGGGCCTGGGTCAAGGGTCAGGTCACCTCTCTTCAAATGTTCCTACGAGCGGAACGGGGTCCTCGAGCAGCGGCGTCCTCGGCAATTCCTTAGCTCACAGCGGCGTCTCGCTTCTAAGCGCTGCTCAACGAAGCCTAGCCTCCTCCGTGACTTCAGCGAATCAGAGCTCTGGATACAGCAGGACTCCCGTGACGACCTCCTGTGGAAATCCAGGGTATGCTGCGGAACTCTATTTTCATGGGTAATTGGTTCCCCCGCCCCCAAACAGGACAGAGAGCGGTGACTAAAACGTTTCCACGGTTTCCACGGTTTTTTCTAGGTCGTCCAACTCGGCATCTTGCGGTGATCAGTCTCCACCCGGGTACATTGCCAAGATGGACGCTGGCGTGGGAGCGGTGTACTCTCGCGTGGCCTATGACCAATGGGCCTTCAATGCAATGTCTGGAGCTCACTCAGCGATTAAGGCAGACGTAAGGAAGCGATTTTAACACTACTAGAAAGTATAGTCCTCAAAATTTTTGGGGAAAATATAAAGTATCCAGCAGAGTATGCCTAAGCAAAACAAAAAAAAAAACAAGTATACCAAAGTAGCGATAGACAAAAAAAAAATCGGTTTTGGGGGAGGAACACGAACTTGACCTCTCTTGAGCATATCAGGTGCATAATACCATTTCAAATGTACTTAAAAATAGCATACACGTTTGTGTCAGGGGGCTCAGACTGACCGACAGAGAGGCAGATCATTCTCATGAAGTAGCTTATATGCTATTTACTCAGATAATGTACTCTAATTTGTTTTAATTGAACCCTGAGTTCTATTAAATCTTGCGGTTAGATTATTTTTGTTTGGTTTAGGTTACAATATTTCTGACGCTTTAATGATACTGGAATAGAACCGATTTGTGACTGCTCTCAGACAGACAGAAAGACAGAACGTTCTCATAATGTAGCTACATAACAAAATGTCTCTTAAATGTTAAGTTGGCCCCTAAATCTTAAATTTCTTTTGTAGTTTTTGACCCTTTATATGTGGTTTATATTATTGACAAACAGACAGACAGAGCATCCTCACAACGCAGAATTTATTTATTACTAAAAATCTTGTAGGACTATTCTCTCTAACATTGTTAAGTTGATGACTTACTCTTAGGAAATCTTTCAACAATTTTTTTTTGTATGCTTTTGCCGCCGTAAAGATGTCAGGGATGAATGGGTCGTGGTGGGACGCTGTGCACGGCGTGGCTCCGGGAACGAGCTGGTTGGAAGGTGGGATCAGCCCCACCGTCACCGGAATGCACCACCCTCATCACCCCCACCATCAAATGTCCAATTATAATGACTACTCCACCCTTACGCACACACTCGCAGCCTCCAATCCGCATATCCTTACCTCAGGTCAACATCTTCTTCAGGTAAATCTCCCATGGATCTCTCTCACTGGATGACGAAGGACGACTCTTGATAATTTCAGCCAACAGTTTAATTACAATTAAATTTTTTAATTACTTCAGTTAAACTTAATTGCCTCATTAAACCCCCCTTCTACCCCTTTTTAGGACACTTACAAGTCAATGCTGCCAACGCAAAGTGTAGGCTCAAATGTCGGATTCGGGTTGGGTCAGACTTCTCTACAACAGGTTAGTTTCTTCTCATTTTCATATCAATGCAATGCAATGCAATGCAATGCATTGCCTTGTCGTCGTGACTGGGAAAAATGAATAGGAAATTACTTTAGGGAAAATTTGTTTTTGTAATTCCAAACGTATCCTGTTTTCCTGCCTTTTTCAAAGTATCCTAGGCAACGCCGATAATTTAATAAAAAAAAATTGCTTTGATTCACTGTTGCTGGTTTTGTATAAGGTGCCTTCACCTCGATCCCAGCGGAGATACACTGGTCGAGCAACCTGTGATTGCCCCAACTGTCAAGAGGCCGAGAGGCTGGGTCCCGCGGGGGCTCATCTGCGGAAGAAAAATATCCACTCTTGTCATATCCCCGGTTGTGGAAAGGTGAGTTTAATTAATTTTAATCTACAATTAAAGAGCGTCAATTAATTTTAGGAGAACAATTAAAGTGGTGGGAAGGCTAGAGGGAGAGCTCATTAGGATCTCAGCCGAGTCACAAATCCCACCCAAACACTTTTTTATCCTCTTCATCTCCTTTACTCATCTCGGAACTTCACTGTTCCTAGTTAGCACTACCTTAGGGAATGGAAGCGTAAAAGCAATTAAGTGACTGTGAAGGTAGGAAATAACATGTAACGCCAAACTGGTTTCCCTTTCAATTTCAGTTAATTCAATTTTGGAATTGAGAACTGTGAGATTTTGTTTGCAAAGCTCCACTGTTGTAGGAGATCCTTAACTTGATGGTGTGTCAGAGACGCCATTTCCTTTTGCAACTCAAAGTGACCACACAGTACGTTTTCTTTCGTACAGTGAAAATCGTAGCCGTCATGCAATATTTCATGCACTGAAACGATGCGTTTTGGTTTTAAGACAGGTTTTTGCCGCGGCTTGATTTGAGAGCAAAATCAATGATGGAGGAGCAGTGAAAAAAATGGGAAATTGAAAATTTGAAAAATTTAAAAAAAAATCAACTCGTTCTTTTTTTTTGCCCTATTACAGGTTTACGGAAAGACATCTCATCTCAAGGCTCATCTTAGGTGGCACACCGGCGAGGTTAGTTTTGTAGATTTATTCTTAGTTTTTTTAAATATAAAAAAAAAGTTAAAAAAAATATCAAAAAAGTTAAAAAAAAATGTCAAAAGTTAAAATAAAAAATTGAGGAAAAAGTGTTTGTTGGATTTGAATGAAGGCGGTACACCTTTGAAATCTTTGTCAAAACCCAAGTGGAGTAGAATGCTAGAGGGTTGTTTGGCACAAAAATATTTTATACTTAAAATTTCAACTTAAAATAAAAAGTGTACATCCTTCATTCAAACCCAACCAAAAATGTTTAAAAAAAAACAGTTTGGATAAAAAAAAATTGTGTGGAAACAAAGTTGCGTTGCTCCACTGTGCGCCAAGGGTGACACTTGTGTTGCACTTAGGACGACTTTGTGAGCTGGTCGCTGATTTTGGTTCACTTTTGTGCTTGCAGCGGCCGTTCGTGTGCAACTGGCTGTTCTGTGGAAAGCGCTTTACCAGGTCAGACGAGCTGCAGCGCCACTTGAGAACCCATACAGGGGAGAAGCGCTTTGCATGTCCAGTTTGTAATAAACGTTTCATGAGATCAGATCACCTGAGCAAGCATGTGAAAACCCACAGTGCAAACGGAAGCGGGTCAGGAAACGAGGGGAGTAAGCGGAGTTGTTCGGAAGATGACGACGACGACGACAACAGTCCCTCGGAAGGGAACTCGGGAAATAGCCCCGCCTCCTCCGTAACCACGCCTCCTCTTCCGACCCACCACATCTCGTCCCACCACATCCACAGCCACCACACCCACAGTCACGCTCATCTGGCTCAAGACATTAAACCCTCCATTTGAAAATGGGCCCCACCCCTCCTCACCTTAAACCAAGTTAACTACAAGTAAGTAAAGAAGGAGAAAATTTAATCAACGGATGATCTCTGGGTTAAATAGTTTAAGTGACCCTTAATTAAGTCCCTCTAGTTAATTTCCCCGACTTCAATTAAGCCCACTTAAACCCACCCCCGCTTCACACTGACACCCGTCAAATGACCAGAAACGACGTTGGGACAGCTTGTACTATTCAATTCTTTCTAAAAACTTTTTTTCAACTCCCAATTTTCCCAATTTTTTTTTCAACCCAATGACTATTTTAATTTTTTTTTGTCAAATTTGTAAATTGACCAATTGGAGTCCTGCTAACCAAATTATTCAAAAATATTTTCAAAAAAAATTCAAGAAGGAATCTTATTACTGGTCGACGAATGACTAGTGTCAGTTTCAGAATTTTGAAATGGTCACGTGACGAGCCCGGTTGTCTCACTTTCTCCAGTTGAGGTCATTTCCAGTACTTTTCAATTGGTGCTTTGTCGTTCTTCTGGACATTTTGGAGTGGCCGGGAGTTGACGGGGTGTGAAATCGTGTTACTCTGCCTAACTGACGCTGACGTTGACTTTTTGTAGTAGAAAGTGAGAGAAACTGCGCATTGTCATGCAACGTCCTTTCTTTTGGAATCCACACTAACTCCCACGATAACTGACAAATTCAAGTGACTGCGTGCATGTCAATCACTACTATTACCCAGTGCCATTTATTTATCAAAAAAACTCCCCTTCCAAAAACCTTAGTTAAGGGCTAATTAACACAATTGTGATTTAACCCAATTAACCTAAACTCAATCCCCATCATGATCAAACTCCAATTTAGGGTTGCAATTGCGGCATTTAACAAATATGTCATTCGATCACTTATTATCTTAAAAATTACTATCTTTCTTGCACTACACACTTCTTTTATTCAAAATTCATTTTCAAATTCAAAATTTAAAAGAATGGATACTTTGTAGATGGACGAAAAATTTCCTTATTTTTCGCACTACCTACTTCCTCCAAATTCAGCATACTACTTTCTCCTTACGTTATGTTAATTTTCCCTTGAAAATTCCCGCGACTATTACGAAAAAAAAATTGTTCTACAAATTTGATACATGTGTCAGAAATTGACCTTTTGTTGACTCGAAAACTTGTTGTTCTCAAAATTGTTGAACAAGGAGTTCAAACATTATTTTGAAAAAAAGTTGTGTCAACAAGAAAATAGGCCTCTATTATTTTAATAGCAACTATCACACCTCTCCGTGAAGGAAAATTAGAAAAATAACGACTATAAAAATAATATTGAACTGTCGAGCTTTCTCCTGAGGTGAAAGTTTTTCCGTGGCATTTGAAATGTGTCCTCTGAAAATTGCGGCTGAAATTGGAGTTTGATCTGATGAATAATAGAGTCAAAATGGACGATTAGCGGTGTTGTAGTGGACTCGTGTCGTGTTGGTCTGCAGGTGGTCTCCCTTATCCCTTGTACCATAGCACTTAGCCTCTCCCGGACACTTAAACACCTTTGTTATGCAAATTAAGTGTTTGTTAAGCGTTAAGCTGACGAGGAGATGACTCCCAGGGGTTCCATGTCAATACCGAGAAAACCAAAACCGAGAAAACTAAACCGAGAAAACCAAAACCGAGAAAACTAAAACGAGAACGGCTATAAGCATAGCATGGTTTCCTTGGTTTTGGTTTTCTCGGTATTGACCTTGTTACCCTCCCAGGTCACCTCTCTTCTCACAAGGCATCATTACACAATAGTATCAACCGATAGGGACAAAAGTATTTTAACCAATCTGCTCTCTGTTGTCTTCTGTAAAAAAAAATATTGCTTATACGTGCATTGACTCCTCTACAAATGTATACAATTATATTCTAGAAAAAAAACATTACTTAAGGCCCATCAAAACCTATTAGGAAAGCGTAAGTAAGGACCCCCAAGCAAATTTTGAAATGCGCTATATTACAAAAGAAATGTTAAAAGAAATTTAATAAAATAAAAATACAATTTGAATTTGAAATTCTGTTTAATTTTTTTTTATCATATAAATCTAGCATATATTCCAGCATCGACCAAACTGATCTTCAAAAAGTTATAGATTCGCTAAAACATTAGATTACATTTTCACAAATTTTGACAATTATGTCAATTATTATTAAATACAATTATGAATTTGTGAAAAATAACTCGAGAGCTAATGGATTTGAAAAAAGAATTCTAAGGGTTTTTCTGTATTGCAGAATTGATTAAGAATAAAGATTTCGATTGGAAGATTAGTTTTTTTTGTTCTAAATTTTAAAATTTCATCAATTCACTGTTTGACAAGCGTAATTTCAGCTAATTCTTGTTACTCTTGAATCAATTCAACTGTTTCACTGTCGGCTCTTATTGAATTAGTTCTTTCAAAGACGACTTTCTTAAGAACAAGAATGTCAACTCACGCCGGCCCTTGCCTCTGTGTGACAATTCTAAAGATTTCGTTCAAGACAGCCAAGTTTTTCAACTTGAAAAATTTGATAAGTCATCTTCAAGCCATCCTCCAGCAACATTTTCAAAATAAGAATTTAAAAAATGGCCATCTTTCAAATCGGCTCTTTCTGTCTCATTAGAGTCGCATTGTTAGTCGACGAAGCGCAGAAGCCAAAAGACATCAACATTCCATCGAACTACTCTTCCAAAAAAAATTAGAAGATTAAATCAAGCAAAATGAGTTTTAAAAAAATTAGAAAATTAAATCAAGCAAAATGAGTTTTAAAAAAAATTAGAAAATTAAATCAAGCAGGATGAGTTAAGGAAAATTAGAAAATTAAATCAAGCAAAATCAGTCTAAAGAAAAATGTTAAAGCTAAAATTTAAATTTATAAAAAAAAGAATTGCAATTTTAGCTACAGAATATGCTACAAAATAGGAAATCAAAAAATGTCAAAAAAAGTGAATACTTCAAATAATAATAGTTTTATTTAATTTTTGTCAATTTGCTCAGAGTTTTTGCATTATTTTCTATTCAAAATCGACATCGATCTTCCCAGCGCTCTGTCAGCGTGATTTCTGTGCTAGATGGTGAAGATAGGGATAACTAACCCCTAAAATGGTGTCAGAGATGCGGAAAGAAGGTTTAGTGTGTAGGAAGCAGGCCAAAAGTTTTTTTTTTTTGAAATAGCGCTTCGTGTCTGCTTTTGGAGCGTTGGAAGATGCAGTGAAGGAAGAAGGGGCTCAGAAGAAGCGCTGACAAATTTCGAGGTGACACGCCCACACTTTAATTCTCCTGGCAGTCGATGGAGAAATGCCGCAGACGCTGCGCTGTTTCGAATCTTCCAGCCTCGCGCTTCGCAGCGTTTCCCTTTGTTTCAAAAAGCCCCTTTTCAGTTGCCCAACGAATTCTTCAGCGTTCATCCACTTCATCGATCTTCTTCTGCTCCAACAAATCCTGTGAATTCTCAAAAGCCAACATTGAAACAAAAAAAATCAGCTTTTTTGTCAGTTAAATTTTCACGACATGAAATTTAAAGCAATTCAGAATATTTATAGTAATTTAAATTAATAAGGGAAGAGCTCTGTTTGCGAATTTATTAATTATTACACCTTTATTACAGGCGAAAACTAGCAATAGCATAAAAAAAAATCATCGGCTTCAAACTTCGTAAACTTTATTTTATTTTAAAATAAATTTTATTTTTATTTAAAAAAAACCATAATCTCGTTTGGGATTTTGGAATATTTTATTTTATTTTTACAATCTGCATTTTTTTTTTTAATCTTTAAAATTTAAAACTTGACGTTATCCACGGGCCACCCACAAATTCTCTAGTGCAGGTCTTACAAAATTTCTCGTGCAGAAGCTTTCTCGTGCAGGTCACGTGATTTTCGTGCTGCTTTGTAGCAACAAAGATCACAAATTTTTAAAACTTGATTATTTTCAATGCGGCAGTTACCCTTCACTTTGACCCTCGAGGGAGTAGCAGCGCTGAAGATTAATGGCATTAGGGGAAGATTAGAGCAAAAAAATCCGTTTCGGGGTCGTCGCTGCAACGAGAAGCTCTTAAGTGGAAAGCGATCCACTTTCACCACAGAGAAAGCAAAAAGTAACTTCAGGGCAAAAATTCTACCCTAAATCACCGTAAACTTGACCCCTACAGAACACAATTTTCGTACAGCATCCCTACTTCATCTAAAGATCATGTTAACGACAAAAGTAAGAATTTCACTTCCTCGTGCCGTTTCACAAGGGCTCATTTCCATTTGATTTTTTTTTCTGTCTTCGGCTACTTTGATGAGGTTGTTTTTGGTAGGGAATGTTACGTTAGAAAAAGAAAACAATGTAGGAGCTAATGAAGATGATGAGGATCCAGATTATTTGATCTTCTGAATGAGATGCGGAGATGATGACGGTTTGTTCCGTGCATTCAAATCCAGCCTCACAAAGTTATTACCCTAATTTCCGCATAGGCTGCTTCAGAGCTTCAATCCTTTTTCAACTGGAATAATGACTCGAGAATCGGATAATTTAACAGCGTCTAAAGCAAATAGAGTCGTTCGTTTTTGGACGCACAGCACGGCTCAATTCTAAAGAAAAAAAATACGGAGCGACACACGAGACAATTTGGGGGAAGGAAACGTCTCCGAAGCATTTTTTTTAACGTGGTGAATTCGATACTTTTTTTTTAATCCAAAAATTTTCATTTAAAAAAAATTCTCCTTTGATCGCCGACGGATGCATCTCAATTTCAAAAGATTTTCTTCAACATAAGCTTCCTGTAGTCTGAAGCGAAAGGTCATGAAAAATAGTCGTGAATTAGTCGATCCGCTTGAACGGCCCCTTAAAAAGTTCATATAAATGCAAGCCCACCGTGACAATATTTGGAGAGAGCAGCGATGCAGCGCTGTTCTAAATTACGTGTCAAGCGGCCCTTTTGTGTTGCAGAGCGTCCGACGACTCACTGTTACCCAAAAAGGCACCGCCGAGCGCTCGACGAGGGTCGAAATGCAGTGACCCGTAAATTTTTTTCACATCGCGCAACCCATCAACTTTCACTTTGCCATTATTTTAAAAAGGCAGCTTTCTCCAACTGCAACTTTTTTTTTTCAACCAAAATTTCAACCAACCAACCAAACAAAAACCAAATATTTTCGGGAAAACTTTCCATTTCAATACAGAGAAAAAGGGGGGTAGGGATTCTTGGAGTGTAAAATAGCTAAACCCCCAAAATCCTTTGCCTATTGATTATTGTTAAATTATTATAATTTTAGTTTTGGGAGTCCTAATGGGCCTTCTGCTGATTTCATAATAAAATCAATGCCAAATTTGTGGTCCTTATTTGTGGCCTCGCCCTTTTAAACGCGTAGTTACGAATCAACTTTAGAATTCTGTGCGGCTCCGCACAGAAAAAGTTCATAAATCATTTTGCTTTTCCCCAAACGAGTTGAAAAGTTGGCTGATTGAGGCGCTTTTAAAAGTTGGAGAAAGTTGCCTGACTTGAATTTTGAGTCGTAGAAAAGAGTTAGTTAACTTTCTCCTACAAAGGAGAAAGTTTCGGAAAAGCGTAATTGGAAATTGTTGGAACTTGAAGCGAAAGTCAAAAAATTTTCGCTACATTAAACTTTTTTTTTTTTTGAAAAGTTACCCCTTCCGCGTGCCAAGGATGACAAAGGGAGGAGATGCTGCTGTATCTCATCGACTGACTTCAAAAACCAAAAATTTCAAAAAACTTTTCTCTTTTCTAAAAAAAAAATTCTCCTCCTCCCGAAAAAGGAGATCATTCATATTTATTAGGGAGGCTAATAATGACCCATTTCATTGTCATCCGAGCAAGGAGCTCATGCCTTGTACTTACAATGATTTGAGTCGCCTCCTGGACCACTGTGACAGAGCCCTGGACAGAGTCCATAAAAATGAAATATGCCTTATTCAATAAACCCCCATTTTCAGTACCCTTCTAAGTACCCTCAAAGTACCCCACAAGTGTCATATAACCAATCTATAATTTACAATCGCTTATTTTTAGTTTTACTACCACTTTTTTTTCTCACATTGTCGTCATTCACATCCAGGGATTCAGAGAAGAGGGATCTCCAAGATGAAAAAAAATGAAAATTCATCGTTTCATGAAAAATTGAAGAAAATGACGTTTCTTGAAAAACTGAAGATGAAAATAACATCTTATAACAATTGAAATTGATCTTAACGTTTCCAAAATTGAAAATTAAATTAACGTTATATGAAAAATTGAAGAAAAAATAACGTTTTATGAGAAATCGAAGATGAAATTAACTTTTTATGAAAAATGGAAGATTAAATTAACGTTTCCTGAAAAATTGAAGATGAAAATGACGTTTCATGAAATATCGAACATGAAAATACCGTTTCATGAAAAGTTGAAAATAACTTTTTTGTTTCTTTTGTATGGATCTCAGGTTTATCTACTTGGTGTTCATATTCCTTCGTCGTTCTGTATTACATGCTTTTCCACTATTTGCATTGTGTAAAAATTTGTTTGTTAAAAATAGAGATCAATAGAAGGGAATAGAATAGATGGGTTTTTGCGTTGACAGTTGAGAATTTGGAGGTTGACAAAGGGATGGTAATAAAAGTGAATAAATGGATTTCATTGTGAGAATCCCATTGTTAAGTGCTCTTGATCCTTGCGTTATTTGTGCATGAAAACATTTACGGCCTACTGAGTCCTCTAAGTTGCTTAGCATGCTTCGAGTCATTTATTAGTCCTCAGCCTCAGTCACATCTCCTTTGACACAAGAAGTCATCATTTCCATCCCACCACAGCGAACCGAAGACAGTGTGTGTGGCCTAACATGATACTGATTCCGTGGATTAAATGAAAAAACGGAAAGATAATGACAATGTTTAAATGTCAAGAGGACTGTTTTGTGGCTGTTATGGGCCTCTGACGCTGGTAAAGAGGAGACGGAAGCGCACGCGATCCAGATTTGGGACGATGTGGTCAGAGGCTGTGCATACAACAGATTTTGGGCCTAGTTAATTATGGCAATTCGCCTCTAATAATCTACTTTTAAATTAAAGCTTCTCTGCATCTTGGTACTTTCAATTACGAAAATGAAATACGAGAATTAGATTCAAGTGAGACCACAGTGCGAGGCCACGGTGTGTAAAAAGAGGCGTTCAAAAGTACTTTCACCTATTTTTTTAACTTATTTTATTAAATTATTAAAACCTTATAAAAAAAACTACTTTCAGGACATTTCATTTTATTTTTCAACCATGCCTTAAATTCAATTATCTGCAAAAATGTTATAGATCGTTTCTAAAACATTAAATTTTCAATTTTCATTTTTTAATTGTCAATCCAAATCTTCTCTAAAACTTGTTCAGTTGTTTTTCATTTGAGAAAATTTATGTAAACATTTTACTTTGTGGTATAAAAATTCACGGAGGGTTTTGATTGGCTGAAAAATCTGCTTGAGCTCAACGAGGACTACGGTTTGGAAGACTGTGAAAGTAATTGGAGACGTTAGGTTAATTAAAGGGTGATTTGTCATTTGCGTTCTCTCGAATGAAGAATTAGGCAAGAAATCAGCAGAGGCCTCATCACCACGACCCCTTCCCAAGGCTAAGGACAAGGAGCATTCGTCATTTGAAATTGCCACTTTCATTAGAGCTCAAAATTACAGAGCCTCTTCCTACTGTCTTCTCCATTTTCCCACATTCAACATCACACAATTTATCATTTTAATGAGTCTCCAAAGGCACATGTCTCTTCGTCACTTCTATTTTTAAATAACCATTTCACACATTCACAGGCATTGCAACTAACGCTTTGCCAGAAAAAAAAACATTGCAAAAAATCAATTACATTTTTTCTAGGGAAAAATTGCGTGAAGATGCAAAAATACAAAAAAAAACGCCAAATTACTTTTACTGAATGATTCAAACTCAAAGAAAGCATCAAAGCAGTTTGAAAAAACTTGTTAAACTATTTTAAAATAATTTTCTCAAATATGAATTATTATTAAGTGGCGTCGAGCCGGGATTTAAGCTTATTTTAATAATTTTTACTTTATACAAGAAATATAAATAAAAGGAATTATGGAAGTTTTACTTCATAAATCATCCGGGTTTTTAAACCAGATTGAAAATTATTTTTAAATTGTGATTGAAGATCGAAAGTTTTTTTTTTGTGTGAAAGCTTTAGTAAAAAAAATCCAATTAAATTTTGAATTAACCGGAAGTTGAAATCTCTGAAATTTTCTTTAACGGCCAAATGTGATTTGAAATGTTTAAAACTGGTTTTTGTGAGAGGGTTGTTTGAATTCCTTGAATTAAGACCAGTGGAAAATAGAGTGGTGACATTAATGGCTGCCGTTAGGTTGAGAAATGCCTCTCTACACAAAATAATGCCTTCAAAAAGCGTCCGTGGAGCACAAAGGGCCCTGCGAACATCTTCTAAGGCCCACTTTCTCCTTAACTTTAAACAGTACTATGAAAGGGTTATTTATGAAAAAATAAATAAATCTCTTTCCTTCCATTATCCCCATCCTTTTTCCTTCCTATAATTATTGACTTTTCAATTCAAGTCCATTCAAGTCTCCTTCTCAAAGGGAAAAGTCCTTCATTGTCCTTCATGATCAAAATGCAGGAAACGCTGCTGCAACGCATTTTTGAGGCTCCTGGACTTTGATTCAATTGCGATTGAAATGGAAATAAAATTCTGCCACAGCACTTAGCGCTTTGACAATTTCATTCATGGGAGGCCCAGGGCCACGCCCAAAACTTTTCAATTCAGAATCGGAGGCTTGCTTTTACAATTTGAGTCAGGAAAAATTGTGCTTGCCTTCAATTGAACTAGAATTGCTGAATTGCCGACTAACCCATATTTACCCTTTGAGCACACGCAAAGGTGAACAAAAAAGGGTTAAAAATCAAGGGAAAGTGGAATTAGCAGCCTTTAAAAGAGGCTGTATTCATATTAAAAAGGTTTTGCCGTTCTCCTTCTGTTGTCCTTCCGCAACGTCTTCAGGGTTCCATGGGCCGGAAGTGAGGAGCCCTTAGCAGCAAAACCTACGCTCCAATTTCAGGTGAAGGGCTTAATTACAGGGATGGGATGAAAGGGCCCCCTGAATAACATGAATACCACAGCAAGGAGCCCTTTGACATCCCACAGATTCTATTTACTTCTCGAAACACGTGTGAAAGAAAAAGGGGTTAAGGAAGCTTAAGTATTAGCTTTAAGGGCCTTAAGGGCTTAGCCTATTCTAAAATTATTAAATTTGAGGTATATCTTGAATACGGCTCGAAATTGAAAATACTTGAGCTATATCTTGAATCCGGCTCCAAAATTGCAAAACTTGAGCTATATCTTGAATCTGGCTCCAAAATTGCCAAGTTTGAGCTATATCTTGAATACGGCTCCAAAAATGCCAAGTTTGAGCTATATCTTGAATACGGCTCCAAAATTGCCAAGTTTGAGCTAAATCTTGAATACGGCTCCAAAATTGCCAAATTTGAAAATTTGATGACACAGGTTTGCAAGATTTTCAGTATATTTACAGTGGATTTGAAAATTTAAAAAAATTTAAAAAAAAAATCTTCGGAAGTGTGAACTGGAAAGGGACAAAACGAAAAGTGGACAAAGGGAAGGCAACCCGTGCAGATGCATCCCTTAGTAGTGTTTTGTAGGTCCTTTGAATGCAGCAGATCCAAATAACGGATGGTTCTGTCCTAATGTTGCCTAATGGCACAACATCCGAGGTACTTAATAGCTTCATCCTCAATTTAGAGCAGATTCACATTATGGGGTCACGCAGCTAGAGTTCTGCGCCTCCATTCAACCCTTTCCTTTTCATCCGTTTCCAGCAGAGAGGCAACGTCAATATTGAGAATGAAATTAGGGCTGTGCTAGGAGCTCTATTTTTATTTTTTCACCACTTTTTCCTTTCAAATCTTTTTTTTTATATTTTGGTGTAATGCGAAAAAATCGTTTTTGAAAAGAAAACTTGTTTTAAAAAAGAGAGGAAAAGTCCTTAAGTGGGACTTAAGGGCACAATTTATTGATACATTTTCTTATTTTCTCGAGAAGGCGATTCACGTTAATCTGCCTCTTGCATGTGCTTCAAAACTTGAAGCTTGAGTGCAAATACTTTATTTTTATTGGTATGTTCAATTTTTAGAACGTAATATCATAACTCAATTCTACAACATGGGATATTTTATTCAGAACGAGCTTCGCGTGCGCCACTCAAGAACAAGATTCAAGTGGGAATTTAGTAAAATAGGATATTTTTTTTGGAATTAATCAATAAAGTTCAAATTTGTTTTAAGGTATTTTATGTCAATATTCTGCTAATGATTTTATTGATATTGATTATAATTAATTATTATTTAAGAATATTTTCAAAAACTTCATAATTCATAATATAATTTTAAACTTTCGAAATGAAAATCTAAAGTCATTTTATTAGTTTTTTTTTTGTAAACAGCCTCAAACATGGCTATTGGATTTTTGCCTCAAAAGTTGAATACTTGTAAAATTTAATTATGAAAATTTAGTCAAACTGTAATCAAAAGCGTGTGACAAAATTACCGCAAAGGCTCTTTTTTTTAACCATAGTTTTGTTAGCTCTGTTTTTCTCTTTTACACTTTTTTTTTGATCCCTCAGAGAAGGGCACCCTAATTTGCCTAAAGCCCTTAATTTCATTAGAAATGATGCCATTTGCTTCGGAGGTTTAGGCTCTCAAGTGTCGCTTTTCGCTACGCTACTCGTCCCTTTCCCTCGCAATGCGTCCCAAGGGCCCTTACAACGATCTGTAAAAGCGAGGGTTAATTTGAAGAGGAGCAAATGACACGGCTGAGGCTCGAACGACGGTCCATAAAATTGGAGTCAGAGATTTGTAGTTTTTGAATTTTGACTCGTCCCATAGAAAAGGATGGGGAATTGAATAGAATCAAAAATCAAATGCATGGGCTTTTGGATGCATCATTCTGTTTTGCTACTCAAAGGAAGGTCTGTTTACAATGGAAATGGAATAGAAAGGCTTCGTCGAGGCAGTGGCGGGTAATAAATAATGGTTTGAATCGTAGTTTAGAGCGCTTTTGATCAAGTTAAATTATAAATGGTCCTCGGGATGATGCATGTGGTGACGGTCGATGGAAAGCATTTCACGAATCATTACACACCCAACCTCACCATCCCTTGTCAGGAAGACGCTTCATGATCTTGAGCTGCAGATGAGCACATCGCAAAAGAGCTTCCTAGGAAGCCAAAGTCACTCATGAGACAAAAGATTGAACGATGTCACTCAAAGCAAATCTAAACGAAATTCAAGCACTTAAGAACCTCCTGCATACTTTTTCAGAAAAAGAAAGCAAAGACTTTTTATAGTAAAATTTGCTTAAAAAAAGAAAACTTTTGTACAAAATTTATTAAATGTCTATTGTACGAAATACTATTCTTTTTCTTTTTTGAAAAACTTAATTTTTTGTTATCACGGTAGTGCAAACAGTACCACAATAACTAAATTATAACTAAATTTAAAGGCTGTTAATAATAAATTATTTATAAGTTCTTTTCCGCTGGAGTCTAGGTAAAGCATCATTGACTTCCAATCAAATGGGTTTTCTATGGTAGCAGGTCAATACCGAGAAAACCAAAACGGAGAAACCCAAAACCTAGAAAACTAAAACCGAGAAACCTTAACAGAGAAAACCAAGCCCGAGAAAACCCATATTATGCTTATGGCCGTTCTCGGTTTTGGTTTTCTCGGTTTTGGTAACCTTTTCTACATCTCAACGTTCTTTAAACGTTCAAAATTTTAGATTTGAGGTTTGTAACCCTTTTATTAAATTAATTTCTTAAATTAAGTTTTCTAAACCAAAAATCACATGCTTCGTGTGACTCCCTATCATTTGCATTACTGATCACCGCAATATGGGCATATGTTAAAGGTTAACCGAGATGTTGATGGCATCGTAAAATTAGTAAACGTGATTGCGTCATTTTTTTGTCGATTCTGGCTCATGCGCATCTTTTCACCAAAGAACTTTTGAAGTTACTTTGAAAATTTTTAGGGTTGAGGGGCTTTGATGACTAATTTTGGAAAATGATCTTCTGCAGTTTAAAGATAATGGAGAGAAAGAGGATGCTGGAAGAGTCAGATTTTATGAGGCTCACGAGCCAAAGAGGGCCTAATTAGGCCAAAAAAAGGTCCTCAAATGTCACCAAAGGGAAAATGAAGGGCCTCGGAAGCGTAATTAGTTATTCGAAACCTCTTCAAATATAATTTTTTTTTTCGATCTTCCAGCTCTCTGTTTTATAAAGCTTCTAGCATGAAAACACAACTCAAAAGTACAAAACTACTCCTAATGCCATCCCTGAATCGATTTAATTTAAAGCTGCCACTATAATTAGTAGAGTGCAACAATTAAGGGTTTTTGGCAAATTCGTCTCCCCGTTGCACTATTGGCTGAAATTTTCCCAAAATATTGGCGGAAATTTCCCAAAATATTGGCGAAAATTTCCCAAAATATTGGCTTTTCCCAAAATATTGCCTAAATGAAATTCATCTCACGGTTTTTGCGTTTCTAGCCAAATTGGAAGTGTGCCCTTAAGTAATGGAATGCGTCGGGTGAGTGACTTTTACAAGATTTCGGGTGTTTTCTCAAAAAAAAAAAATTCTTCGTTTCAAAACCAAAGAAAATTAGTTTTCTGCCAAATTTTTGAAACGGGTGAACGAGAAGCAGAGGGAGATAGGGGATCTACGAAGTGTGAAGAAATGAAAAACCAAAAAACCCAAAAAAGCATCCTGGAACCACATTTTAGCATTTCAAACGAAGCGTGAACCGTCATTTTCAAGAGTTGTAAAAGTGTCGGGAACCTTCACTCCTGTCCTGTTTTTGGTTCAACTTTGCTTTTTTTTTTGTTTTAAAATTGTTTAAAAGTTTTTGGGACAGATGTGTAGTAGGAACTGTTTTAGAAAATCCTAATTTAGAAAATAAGGGCTCTTAATGATGAGTAGCCCCGGAATGGAGGAGGTGGACTTAAGTTAATAATGAATAACTACCGAAATCTCGAAAAGGTCGAAATTCAAACACCTTGAAAATCCCACTCCATTGAATCATTTCACTAACTCTTAATTCCTTTTTTGGAAGTTTTCAAAAAAAAAAAAAAAAACAGGGGAAATTTTTTGAAAAATTGATGATCTCAGAAGGGGGGCCTTAGTGGCCTGCTGTGAGAAGTGAGCTTCCATGTACTATTTACCTATTTATCATCTTTTTTAAAGGACATGTTGGGCCGTCCTCCTTCATTTCTTGTGGGCGTGGCTCAAGGAAAATGAACATGAAAAATATGATATCGACTCATCCTCTTTTCCATCAAATAGCACAATTTACCTTCAAAAAAAAAAATTAAAGTTCGGTTACCAATTGCCCTTTGGTCATTCAATTCCTGATTGGAAACTATTGGAAATTACTCACATCAAAAACTTAAAAACTACACTATTTTCGCCTTTAATTTTCGTTTTGGGAGAAGAGAAAACGCAATTTCTCTCAAAAAAGAGAAAAGGCTGAGAAATGAGTAGGAATTTCACAAATTGAGTTTTGAGAAAAGGGGGCGGGCTTTCCGTTGGAGAAAGTTACTAAACCGCAATTTGAATCTTTCCCTCTGAAATTTCCTCTGTATTTTTCAAATTGATAACTCCTTGTTTTTTTCTCTCTTTTAAAAATGCAATGAGTCGCGGTTATGGCGTAGAGGTTTGTTAATTAATTAAGTTGTTTTTTACCAGAAAACAACCCAATTTTTTTTAGTCTAATTTATAATAGAGAAAGTTCTCCTTAGGAAAAGAAAACGCCTTTTTCAACTTCCGAATTCTATATAATTTCCTACTTTGCTCACCACCATTAACCATTCATTTAGGCGAGTGGAATTTGCGCGGCCTAGTTTTTAGATTTCCAATGCCTGATTATTAAATTAAGGGCCTCTCAAAGTGGGGCCTTAATGCTATGCCCAAGTCCTCTGTTTCAGACCAACCTTTTCCCTAAATTGAAAATCTATTCGAAAAAGAGAAAGGAGGGGGGCGGGGCCTAATGATAGTGAGATCGAATCTGAGGCATTTACAGGTAAAATCCATGTCTCAGGGAATTTCTTACCTTGTTAATTTGAGTAAATGACAGACCTCCGTGAGCGCGATTATTTTCAAAATAGCGAAATTTTAGAAAAGGAGCGGATAAGGGCCACTTTGAAACAAGAGCTCAATTTTTAAGAGTCGCAATTTAAGGTCTACGATATGCTTTTTGATTTCATAATAAGGCAAAAACAGGCAACCCTTACTTTAAGTGAAGCCCTTAATGACTTACCTGTACAATTTTTTTTTTGAATTCGACAGGAAAAGCCAACCGCTACTTGTCGGCCTGTAATGCCGAAATTAGCCATTTCCAAACTGTTTTCATACCTTTAGAAAAAGGTCAAGTTTTGTTCAAGGAAATGCCTTGAACCTGAACTTTAATGGGCCCTTTGGCGACGAGACTTGAGAGGCCCTTCGTGCCCTTTAATAGGGCGCGTTTACGTTGACTTTACGTTATGGCCCAAAGTAAATGTTATGTAAGGCGCAAAGGGTTTGGTTGGAGGTGTACGCATACACGGAAGATATGAAGGGCCTTTCTCCGGAGGACCCTTGAAGGGCTCCAAAGTAAATAATGGGCTCCTCCGAGTCAAAGATGCGGTGAGGATCAAAAGGGATTGGTTTTTTGGTAGTGCGGAAAGTGAAGCTGGAAGAGTGACCGCAGAGCTCAGAGAAGTAAAGGGGACTTGGGGATGCTGGAAGAAGGGAAAAGGGGGCGTGGTCGAAAGGATCTGAAGGGACAGAATGGAAAGTCAAGTTTTCTTAGAAACAAAAGCATTTTCGTGGCGTCGAGGAAGCTGCGGTCTCCGTCTCCCTTTGCAGCGGCTCTAATGGAGTGATGCAGTGAAAATAGAAAATGAAGATGCGAATGCCAGAAAGAACACAGACAAAAAACCGTTGGAAGAGATCTCCTCGAAATAACGGTGACAGTACGACAGAGAGAAAGTCAGAGAAAATTTTCATTTCACCAACTTTCTCCCCTCGCTTTCTCCCAGCTGCCAAATTGCCAATCGATCTTAACGTCCATCAATAAAATGAAAGTGGTCCTTGCGGCTTGATTAATCCCGCTTCAACGCTCAATCCAAATCGCTTGACACGAACATGCTCTCAATCAGCCCTCGGGATACCGTAAAACTCCTAATAGAACCCCATTTTAAAACAAAGTAACTCAAATAACAAAAACTCTTTCTTTCACGCTCTCAATAAGACCTCCGATTACCGTGAGTTTCCTATAAGAACCCGATTTTAAATAAAAGAAAAATGACTACAAATTGCAAATTGCTCAGTAAAACATTGCTTTTATTACATCGAAAAATTGGTTTATGGCCAATAAGCGTATCTTCACCAAAGGAAATCTGTATCAACTTATTGAATTTTAAAATCGTCTTTTTTTTTAATTGAACGGAATGAAGGTTATTGCAAGGGAAATTTTAAAGGACAACTAGACTAGAATTTGGAGCCCTTATGTCATCAGGCGAAGCCGTCGGCATTACCAGTACAAAAAAAGGTGTTGATTGAAATTTTCACATCGTCATTTTCCGAAAGAGTGCTTGAAAAACGTTTTTGCTCCTTACGCTGCATCACTAAAAGATTTGTTATCAATTGTTTCGTCTGTTAGAAATTCCAGTTACAGTGAAAAAACGGCCAACTCACTGACGACATGAATCTCTAAAATAAGCTCAAGTACCCACAGATCGAGAGCACTAATAACTCCATTCTTCGAAAACACCGTTCACACCGCCGCGGTTTTCAAAAGGATTGTCCCTTCCGACGTCAAGTGGGCACTTGAGGGCCCAGATCATTTAAAAAACGTACTTCAAATAGAGATCCCAGATTGATCTTTTTTTTTCTACAGACGCCAGCCATCCATTTGAAAGAAAGGAGATCAAATCAGTTCATGATTTCCTCAAGTTATTGTTATATAATTACTAATTCAAAAATTCAAAAGAAAATTTTTTCGTTTTTTTTTTTTCAGTTGATGAGAGATTGGAGGTGTCAGGTAACAATGCATGTATTTTCTACCTGTTACCACTTTGGAAAGCAATCAAAAAAACGAAAAAAACAGGTAAGCATTCCTTATTCACATTTCGCTCTAATGGAACGAAGAGCTTTTAAATAGTAAATTAGCAGGAAAGCTCGTCCAATCAATCGACCAATCATAAATCCAAAAATCCATTAATTCCCTGTTCACTTTTGATTAATCAAGCGTGAATCGTGGAGTGGTCGAATCTAAGTGCCCTGAAGGGCCCTCCTTACCCGATGAATTGACAATTTAAGACAATGTGGCCTCAATTAAGTGACAGGTGAATGAGGGCCTACTTAAAGACAAATTATGGTTACGTCGACAGTAAACTTTTTGTGTCTTTCAAAAGCTTGATTAATTGCAAGTGATTATAAAAATGGGCGTGGAGGGAAAACATGGAAAAAAAGCAGTGAATTTTTTTTTTTGAAATTTTGAATAGTTTTTTTTAATTTGAATGACTAATGCCATGTTACATTAGCTCCTAGAAATGTTTTGCGCTGAGAAGGAAGGACATTTTTAGAATTTTTTTTTGAAAATTTAGAAAAGACATCATTCAGGGCCCTTTTCCACTTTGTCCACTATTTTTTATTTTACACTATTTTACACTATTGACTGACATTTTTTCGATTGTTGATTGTTGCAATTTTTAAAATTGCCGCTCAAATCAATTACAGTAGCAGTGACAAAGCGGGGGGCCCTTAGAAAAATTGCCGACAAGAATGAAGAACAGGGCAATTTGACAATGGAAGAAACGAAGGCCGCCTTTCTTGTTAAGAAGAAAAAAACGTTTTAGATTCGGTTCCTGCCCGGGCCCTTACTTCCGGTTTCCCATTTTCTATTCTTCTGAGCCCTTTGAGACGCCGTCATTTTACCGAAGGGCTACCCGCCTTATTACGTCCTTCGGGGAGGGAGCCCTTGACACCCGCTCCTTCATTTTGGTATCACCTTCCATGACAGCGGTGTTCCTGGACGGACACTTGGGTGGGGCAGGGTACTTGGGACACATGCTATGGACAACAATAACGTTTCGCCCGTGAAACGAATTCTGAAGATTCAACAGTGTGTCCCGCATGTTTGTGGAAAGCGTGCCTAAACTACACCAAAACCACAACAATTTTTTATTTTAAATGAATTCATAATTTTAATTGCATGTAATTCAAATTTTAATTCCAAATAATTTGACTTTTTTTTTAAATGTTCAAAACGTCTATAACATAAAAACATCCTAGAAGCGTACCACGAAACAATAAAAAAAAAAGTTTTAAATGAAAGTATAATTTTAATCATCAAATTTTCAAAAAAAAAAATTCAAGCTAAACTCAGGTGAAAATTGTTCATGGAGAAATGACAGCATAAAAGGTGAAAGTTCAGTGGAATTCATAACGGCGCTCGAGAAGAAGTAAACAGGAAGATTTTTGGACTAATTAAAATTTGAAGTTTAGAAAACAAATTAAAATTTAATTTTAACTTGGAGTTAATTTTAGCTTTGAGTCTACCTTGAGCGGGTGTGAAGGGATTTTGTGGAGGCGTGCGCAGTGCGTGGACGTAAATTGATGGTATTACGTTGCATGATTCGATTCGTTGAGCGGTGCGTTACTCTAAAAAAACTATTCTTTAGCTTTGGTAAGTTAAGTAATGTGTTTTAGGGGGATTTGATGCTTTTCCATATTTTATGATCATATTTATTTATGTTGAATCGAAAGCCATCTCTCTCCCTTTCCTGGCCACGCCCCCCATTATTCAATGACTTTTACATTTTTTTTTATCGCTTTTCGCTTCCTACTCCCAAAAAACACGTCGCTGGAGCCCAGGTAGTGAGGAATGGACGTTTACAACAATGGGCAAACTTGGATTCACACGCCATCATTACCCTGCCCCCCGCTCCAGCCCTTCCTGGACAAAAGCGCTGGATCAAAACAAAAGTTAACATTCTGGACAGATGCATTCAAATCACTCCAAAATCAAGGACTTCCCTAATAGGAAAACCCAGTGGGTTTAGGTTAAACGGAACTTTTTTTTTAACGAGCAAATTCTGCTTTCCTTAAAAAACACGACCAAATTCTCTTTTTCTCAAATAAAATAAAACGAGTAATAATAAGTAAAGAAGCTTTTCGTTTTTTATAAAGCTGCGTTTTTTTTTTGAAAATCGAAATCCTCCTAGCGTAATGGTTTTGTTTCTCATTTTAGCCGTTTTTGGATGAAACCGTTTTGAATCCAGGGCAAAATCAGGCGGCGCAATTTCCGCACTCTGCCTCAATACCCTCTATTCATTCATCATTTTTGAGGTTTTTGAAAAATTGAAACAGAATGAAAGATGAGGAGCTATACCATTGTTCGTTGCATGCGCTTGAAATTTTATGAGCAATTTAACATTAGTGAGAATCTTCCGTTTTTCTATAGAAGTCGTCTTGCGAAGGCTTAATAAAGTAGCGGAATATGCGGCCGTGCGGTTTTCTTTTCATTTCAAAAACATTTGGGATCCTGGTCGCCTGCCCGCCGTTCCGTGCTTCGTGCGGCGCAGGGCTCCATTCTTTTTACCACAAACACCACAATTAATGCAGTGAGGCAGGGCTAATCAGCTCTACAATTGCTAGCCTCACAAAGTACGATTTAGAGTCATGCTTCTCACAGTGCTTGCCTACTTGTGCGGAAACGAATCTTTCAATCTTCGACAGGGAGTTATTGTCAGCATTTTCAAATTATATGAAACTAGTAAAGGTCCGTTAGTTCGAAACTGATTAAATTAAATTTAAAGTGCGTTAAATTTAGCTCAATTCAATTTAATTAACAGTTAAGTTTGAGTTAAAATTTATTTTAAAAAGTTAATTTCTTACTAATTTTATTCTTTAATTAAGCGTTTATTTTTAGTTTCAAAGGAATACTTCCACTTGTTTTGATTTATTAAGAGTAAAATATCATATCTAAATCTTGCATTATCATAAACATTCCCAGAATAAGTTAAACAAAATAATTTAATATTTGACTTAATATTTAACTTAATAGTTATATATTAGCACAGAAAAATCGATGTATTCGAAATGTTAAAAGCAGTGAATTTGGATAAAATAAAAAGAGAATTGTGAATTGTGAAAAGTCAAAACGCCGCTTATTTTTCTTCCGGAAATAATGCTGTGTGAAAAATGAGTGAGCCACTGCCATCTCGAATGAAAATTTGTCCCTATATGACTTTCCCTTTACAAAAAGCGAAAGCAAATCACTTTGAAAAGAGTCTTCGAACGTAGTAAGTATTTAGTCAGATTTAGTGGTAATTAAATTAAATTTTAATTGTAATTAATTGTTAATTAATTTTAATGTTATGTCTTTTTGAGTATCATTGTACAAGTACAATTAAGACAGTTTTTAAAACAATTTGACGTGCCCGGCTATAGACACATTGTGACAACCGTGAATAATGATCACGTGACTGGAGGAGAGATCCAATATAATTTTTCCCGCGAATTTTGAACTCTCCGGTGCTCAAACTCTGTTATTTTCCAGGTGTTTGCTTTCTCTTCATCTCATCTCTTGCACATGTGTTTGCTCTAATTAGTCATTAATTGGTTTACAACTAATTGATTAAGTTAATCTTTGATTTATTAGCAAAGTGTAGCAATACCTCAGCATGGGACCCAAGAAACAGGAAGTGCCAGAAGCCAAGCCATTAATTGGTAGAGTTGGAACTAATCTCAAAATCGGAGTTGGTATGTCAATTAATGTCCAAATAATCTTAATTAAACTAATTAATTAACTAAAGCTGTTAAAGTTATACGAAAAGGTATATTTGTTAAAGGTATAAATAAGTCTATAATTTGACATATTTTGTCATTGCTTTACGGTAGGAGACGGCGCTGAATTGAAGTTGAATGCTTATTTTAATGTAATTTAAAGCAATTGAATTTAAATAAGCATTTAAATGTATTTATAATATTTAGGTACTCTAATTTAGTAAGTTTTAATTAAGTTGTTTATTGTTTATTTCGCACTTTTGCAAGAATTTGTCACTAAGTAGAGTAGTGCAATTTGGTAACGTAATTATTGAATGAAAATGCAGTGACAAATGATAGTGGAAAAAACCTTATCGAGAATGTTGAAAACATAGAAATGAAAAAATAAAATTAGAGTGGCGTGTTGCATTTACAGGCGTTTTTTGTGTCATTTTTTCCTAAAAAAAAAATAGTTGTGTACAAAAATGTCAAGCATTGCTAATATTGCTGTTTCATTTCAGCGCAATGCAACGTTTTACATTCTAATTGTTGTATTTTAATTAATTTCCAGTTGGCCTTCCCAACGTGGGAAAATCTACATTCTTCAATGTTCTGACGAAGAGTGCAATTCCAGCCGAAAACTTCCCCTTCTGCACCATCGATCCCAATGAAAATAAGTTTTGTTTTTTTAATGATTCATTCATGATTTGCATACAACAATAATTTCCTCTCCTTCCTGCATCCTCCCAGTTTTTTTTTCTCTCACTAATCGTGAAATTATTAGAAAAAAAAAGTCTTTCAAATCAATTCGATCACAGATAAACGCGAAATTTAATAGAAAAACCAATTTGATTTTTACGCAGAGTTGCCGTTCCGGATTCTCGATTTGATTATTTATGCGAGTACCACAAACCTGCAAGGTAAGTAATTTGCACCGTTAATAATTTAATAAGTGGCTCTATTTAGAGGTAGAGGTTCAATGCACTGAATTAGTGGCAAAGGGCATAGAACAGGCATTGCACGGCTCCACCATGGTGAACAGTGCATATTAGAGATTATGGAGTTAATAAGGTTAAAAACAGGTTTCACGTGGTTGCCCCGCCATGGAGGTTTGAATGGACGGAATCAAAATGGTGGCTCCTGGTAAATAATAATGAGAGCAATGCAACGGCTCCGCCCACTTTACGTTCACTTTTTATCGTTGATCTTCCTCAGGAAGCTGTTTGGCTGCCATACATATGCGTACGAGCAATAACCATGCGATCCAAGCCAGAGAGAGAACTCTGTTGATTTTAATAGTAAAATTTTCTTTTCCTAACATTGTTATAAAGAGAAAAAAAAGAAATGCTTCCGCAGTGTAAGTGCAGTGTAGCGGAGTAGAATGCAAGGAGAGATTTTAATCGTACTGAAAATGGTCAATTGGAATTAATTTTTTTCCGTCTTTGGGAACTTGCGAAGCGATTTTTGTTAATTCAGAGAAAAATAAATGGAATTGGATTCGATTTGGTCAGGCAAAGGAATAAACGGACGAACAAAGTTCTTTTTATTCAGACCTGAATAACAATGAAACTATTTTTTTTGACACGGAAGATCGCGTGTTATAATATGAAAAAAAAAGTAACTATGGCCGAACGGAATAGGTGCAGATATGTGTGTATTCAACTTTGTTTTCTTTTATGAATGTCACGATCACGAATTCCGTTTTATTTAACTATGTGGAAGACCGGAAATGGTGCGAATACTTCCAAAAAAAATTTCTGTTAAATGAGCAGTAGCCAAACGTATTTTAATAATCTGTGTCTAAATTCTAAAAGTACAATTACGGGGAATTATACATAAGATTAATTTTCAATAAATTTTTGTTAATTTTTTTTTTCGGTGTGTGGTTAAAAAGCACATTTACGATTAATTTTAGGTTTTTTTTTTATTATGAAATTTTTTTTTTTTAGCAAAGTTCCAGCCTATCTGAACGTTGTTGACATCGCTGGACTCGTCAAGGGTGCGGCGGCGGGGCAAGGGCTCGGAAACGCGTTTTTGTCGCACATCAAGGCTTGCGACGCAATATTCCACGTTTGCCGTAAGATTTTTTTTTTCATTTCGCCCATTTTCTTGCAGGATTTCAAAGTTAAGTGTTTTTGGTTTTTAAGTTTTTAAGATCTTCTTTTGATGAGGTAATTTTAGATTTCTTGGTATCTTAGAAATAAGGGTAAATTGCGTGGAACACGTATAATTAGGAGCTGTTGGAAGGCATGCAGGCATTCGTTGTGGAGTTGCGTTTGAACTCGTAGGGAAAGGTCAAAACAGGGAATTAATGGAGGCTATTAAGGGCTCTGAGAGCCCTTAATAGTAGTCCTAGGCTGGAGCCTTATGGGGTACAAGTACCCGCATAGAGACGCTCGGACGCTGAACGCTGATTTTTAGAAACCCAGTCGGAGAGGAGGAACCAATGAGAAACGTTGTTTTATTAAGGTTGAAAATGATTAGGCTCTAATAATCAATATAATTAGTATAATTGAGAAAGTGTTTTTTTATTCTCATTGTTCTCAGCCCGTTTTTTAGCGTTATTAGCGTATTTGGATCGAAGGGTTTTCAAAACAATTTTGAAGAGCAACGGAATGACGGATTCGGAATATTTGAGAAGGGACTTAAGGGCTGCGGTGCCAAGGGCTCGTTAAAAATGTCTTGAACGTCTGCGAGTCCTTAAATCACTCATAAAGAGGCAACTGAATGTTACTCTTCTTAAGGGCCTCCTTAAGTACCTCTTGAAAAGTAAAAAAAAAAGAACTTTCCCTTGATCAGCTCGTCTTTCTTTAACTTCCGCCGTCTTCAACTGTTGCAGTTTTCGTCACATTTTATGTCGTCCCAAACTTATTAAAAATATTTGGCAACATGAATTTTAGCACTTGAGTATGGCGCCGTACTAATTAAAGTTAATGGTTTAAGAGCGGAAAGGTGTTAGGCACTTGGCCGGTTCTGGGTTCCGTGAGATGCAATATGCTAGAAAGTGACTTGAGCTCTCAAAAAATTTAGAATCGCAGACAGAGCCCTTATGCAAATAATTTCCTATTGTTTTATTGCATTTTCCTATTGTGTCTTGAGGTCATTAAAAAGATAATTATTGAGTAGGGGGACTTAAGGCTCTCGGAATTCAATAAATTAGAAGAGTGATTATTTTTAGGAGGCTGTTGACTGAAGAGGACTTTTTTTTAGGGACCCTTGTGGTGTCTTTTAAATTGGAAAATTTCTTTTTTTACTGAAGTTTGTCATAAAATTTTGAAATGCACGGCAAAGTGTTTTGGCCTTGGGATTTTTTTTAAACACGTTTTTATTTTCATTCAAAAACGCTTTTTTGTTTGAACAGGTGCCTTTGACGATTCTGATGTAATTCACGTGGACGGAGAGGTGGATCCTATACGGGACTTGGAAACGATTAGTGAAGAGCTAAGGCTCAAGGATGAAGAATATATTATGGCAAATCTGGACAAATTGGAAAAGACTGTTGTCAAGGGTGGGGACAAGAAGGGGAAACCGGAGTATGTAAGTTAATTGAAATTAAGTTAATTGTAGAGAAAATTAAGTTAACTTAAAAGAAAATCAAGTTTAAGAAAAATTAGGGTCCAAGGTGTATAAATTCACAAAAACACACTAACAAGTGTGAGTAGCGTAAATTGTTTAACTAATGTGCCATCTGAAATAAATGAAAACTTTTCTATGTAAAATTGCCAATTTCAGTCAGTTATATAAGCCATTTCCAACGTAAACTTCTCAGTTTCGAAAAAAAAATGTTTGAGTGATTTAAATTTCCCTTTCAATTAAAAAAATTATCGGCGAAACATGTTTTTATACATTTTATAATAAAAGTATTGCTACATGCAATTGGCATGTTGCCTTCACGTTGTTCATGTTTTTCATGTTTTCACCAAATTTTCCACTGTTTTACGCTACATGTAAATGTTCTGAAGGAATTTTGTTGTTTTTGCAAATTGGTAGTGACTGATAGTTTGTGCAAAGCAAATAGAGGGTTCGCTCTTGAGAGGACTAATAGAGCGAACGCCTTCCTATTAAATGGATCAAAGACTGTTTACATTTGGAGCGTTCCTGTAATTTTGGTTCTAGAAATGCTTCTGGAATTGCAAATACCACAAACGTTGTGAATATTGAGGTGTACGTAGAAATGGGAGGAATTGAAGGAACTTTTCGAGTGGTTATTAGAAGTGGACTTTATAATTGGTAGGTTGCGTTTAATTTAGGTGGGAGCAGTGAATGCATTTTAAAAAAGTGGGTTCAAGTGGGGATTTGTGTTATGTGAATGACAGGATGTGATTAGCTCCTGGGCTTTTTTTTTCTTGAGGAAGATGGAGGCGGCTGATCAATTAATTTTCTCCTTGTTCTTTTGGTTGGTTAAAAAGGAGTGAAATAGGGCGGCCAAGAGGATTTTTATCACGTTAAATTGGCCCACTGTGCTCATGCTCACTCCCTGATTTGTTTCAAAAACTCGATTTCACCCTACCCACTTTTTTTTTTATCAAGGCGGCCTCTTGCCATTTTTCATTTTTTTCTCTATTTCTCCGATTTTCTGCCCTGTTTTGGCTCTGGTTGCACAATTTTCAAAATTCATAATTTCAGTAATAAAGTAAAAAAGAGTTTTTGCGATCCTGAAAGATTTTTTTTTTATAATGAAAGGTGCGTATTGTATTAAATTATTTAGGAATAATAAATTAATTAATATCTTTGTAATATTAGTAGTTAAATATGCTTCATTGTAAATTTAACTTGTATCTGGCGTCCAGGTTCGACAATTTGTGGGTACTTGCTAAAGGCTCAAAATTTTCAAAATTCATAATTTTCACAGTAACTTACTTTTAAATTAGCTTTAAGGGTAGAGGTGATGATGACAATTTAAATGTTAATTGAATTATTAAATTAATTAAAAATTGCGACGCTGAAATATTCAAGGAAATGGTTGAATTCTTGAGTTTTCGGTTGAACTTGATGATTGATTTCTCATTGCAAGATCTTGTCGAAATTGACGTTATGAGCATTTTAAGTGGCCAAAGTGCGGATCGATGTGATCAAGAGAGCCGAGGACAATGGGAGCAAGTACAGAATAATTGTCTTTGAATTTGAATAATTACGCAGAGTAAATGAGAGCTTTTGAAATGTGTGGTGAATGCTACTGGGCTTTTGAGCTGGTGATAAACTTTAATTTTAAGAATGATTATGGTGGAAACTCGTTTTGGGATCATTTCCTGTTGGGAAATGAAGAGTGAAATGAAAGAAACAAGGTTGTTGGGAAATGGGAAAAGTGTACTGGAACTGGAGTAATATCTTTTTGTGTGTTAATGCCTCCTTGTAACAAAGCATTGGCATTGCATTGTAGCATTGCATTGTATCATTGCATGTTTGGAATAAGTAGAATTATGGTTGTAAAGCGTCAGACGGTAGTCGCCTACTTGAGACGAAAGCTTTAATATCTGCAAGGCACTGTTTCGTGTTTCCCAAAGGTAAATTGCATGCTTTGGGAAAGGGTGAACAGGGATGATAATCGACGGCGTCCTGGGGCTTCCGAGGTGATGGGATCTTTTAATGACAAAACGGAGAGAGGCACTTATTAATTTTTAATGAAGGGGCTTCAAGTGGAGCGAGCACTTAAGTCCCCTCCTTTTGGAAAAGTTTGTAATGACAAACGGTGAGACTCGGTGTTTGTGGTAATTATAACTTGAGCTCAAAGAGGTTTATAAGAGGTAATTGAGAGGTTGAATGACAAATTAGGGTAAATGAGGACTTTTTGAAAAAAAGAGCTTTCACGAAAAAAAAAAGTGAATTTAGCGGAAAAAGAAATGAAAACAAAGTTTTTTTGGATCATTTTTTGATTCAATTCAAAATTCAATCAAACTGATTTAAGTTTTTTTGAATTGTTTAGGATACTATTCACAAAGCCAAAGTGAACCTCGTTGATGAGAAGAAATTAATTCGGATGGTGGACTGGACTTCGACGGAGGTAACTAACTAACTAATCAATCAGGGTTCAATTTGATTTAAATTTGATTTAAACCTTAAAATTGATGATTTAAATTTGGAAATTTTGAATTTTAAGCAATTTGTGATCTTTTAGATTGAAAATTTAAACAAGCATTTGCTCATCACGGCGAAGCCGATCATCTACCTGGTGAATTTGTCGGAGAAGGATTACATTAGGAAGAAGAATAAATGGTAAAGAATTTTTGTTACAGAAAAGTTTACCTGTCACTTTTTTTTTCGTTTTACAAATTGCTTGCATTTGCTCCTCATATTTTACTTTTCTCATTTGCGCCTTTTTTCCTTGAGCGTTTCCAGACCTGGAAGTATTTTTTTTTGGTTGAAATGAACTTATTATTATTGGTTTTGGGAGTCAGGTTGGTTGCGATGATGTTGGATTGCATGTCAAGTTTTGACTCGTTATTGAGGAACGAAGGTAAATGACGGTAAACCTCAAAAGATTCTTTCTTGTATACAAGTGAACTTCGGAAAAAGAAAACTGTCTCACTTTTCCCCATTTTCCTTAACTTTTTTCTTGGGAGAGAGTTATTAGCCTGATGATGTACTTAAGCTGCGTACTTTACTTTGAAAGCAAGCAGGTAAAAAAGCGCTTCAAAGTTTTTTTTTTAATTTTGTCTTATTTGGCCTCCGGCGAAGGCATGTCAATTTTCAAAATAATTAAGGCTGAGCAGCCCTCTCTTACTAAACACAAAAGTTATTTCCTCTCTGTCAAGATTTTGTGTCAAAAATTATCTTAAATTGATTTTTTTTTAAACTAAATTTCTAGATAAATTTACCCTTCGAACAATTTTTAACCTTATGTTCAACCAAAAAAAAAATGAAGCAAATAGTAACCCCAAATATATTACTCGTTGTTAATCGTTTAAACAGAAAATAGTATTTCTATACTATAAGAATCTGTCGGTCTGTCTGTCTGTCATCGATTACATTATTTATTTTTTTTAATAAATTAAAACTTAACATTTATCTTAGCAATTTAATTAAAAATCGAACAACGATTTTAGTGGAAATAAACGTTGTTAAAGTGGAATTTCTGCAGGTTGCCGAAGTTGAAGGAGTGGATTGACAAGAACGATCCTGGAGCCCTGCTGATTCCGATGTCAGGAGCCCTTGAGTCGAAGGTGGTTGACATGCCGGAGGATGAGAAAGCGGCCTATTTGAAGGAAGCGGGGGCAACAAGGTAATTTTCAATCAATCAATCAAGGTGATTTTGTAGCAGGAGAGATGTCCTATCTTGTTTGTAAGTGATGTTTGGAGGGCCCTTCGTTTTGTCATAATTTTACTTTGATGTTTTTTGATGGATAATGATGTTGGAGATGGTGGAGACAAGGGGACAAAGTAGAGTTTTGTCCATTCTGTCAAAAACAATTCTGCCCAACGTCAATTCCCTTAATTATAGGTTGAGTCGGCCTGGGAAAAGGAAATGCGGAGAAAGTTGAGTGAAAGGGGAAAAATAGGAAGAGTGTAATTCAATCGACGACTTAGCAGCGCGAGGCGATTTGGCATGATTCCAAGAAACGTTTTCACGTTTCCTCCGTGCTAAAGGCTATCCGATTACTTTTCTAAAGTCGTTTAGGCTGAAAAACAATGTTTTCATTACAGGGACTCCTGTATATTGTAACCAATGAGTTTCGAGCGTGTCGTCAAAATTACTTGAGCCATGAAATCGGAGAATGAGTGGTAGAGAAAACGGGTTTATGAGCAATTGACCCTTGTAGATTGTAGAACCATTCGGTTTTTCGAAATTTATTGCCTTAAAAAAATTTTTTTTTGGTTTTTCAAGAGTTACATTCGGAATTTTGAAAATGCTGAAAAGTAAGAGAATGATTTTTGATTTTCGTTACTCAAGAGAGAAATCAGAAGCCCCTACAATTTGGAGTAGAATTTTCAAGTTGAAATTCCTGTTAGCAATTAATTTTGATCAATTTTCTGCCAAATGTCATTCAAAATCTAATTTTTATTTGGTTTAACTATTTTCGATTTAGTTTTATATATATTTTATATAGAATTTTATATAATATAATATTTATATATTTATATAGATTCAACTAACAACTTCTTCCTCGTTTGCTACAACGTTAGATTACCGTTCCTTAACTGTTTTTTGTTTAATTATTTCAATATCAAAACCATATTACAATTTAATATAAAATGGTAATGTAGTGGAATTTTTTTTACTACAAAATTTATATGTTTTCAATTGGTTCTAAAATAATTTAAATTATATTCAAATAGGGAATTGTTCTAACGCACAATTTTTTTGTGGAGGCCTTTGCAATGGCAACTTTTATAATAAGACAAATAGTACCCTTAATTGGAAAATTTCCAATTTAGACACTTTTTCTTGGAAACATTGGCAGGGGATTTTGAAACGTATAATTTAGGACGCACATTATATTTTTTGTGACCAGAGTGTGATTATTTTTCTAAATTTCGTTTTTTTTTCGGTTTATTAGTACCTCTCTCTTCAAAATTGACCCTTTAGCATGAACAGTTTTTAGCGTAATTATTTTCTTAACATTATTTCTGTATTCATGTCTTGCGCCTGCCGCTCTTCGGCAGTGGTCAAAAGGATCAATTCTAAAATGATCTTCTAAATTCTAAAAAAAAGTGGTCTGAGCGTTCTAAAATTTCTTAACAGAACTTAACCTTCTAAAATTCCCTTTGATCCTTAGCGTCACTTAAAAAAGTCAATTGTTTAAAGTTTTACTGTTTAAAGTGGTTGAAAGAGAACCAGAGATTGTAAATCCGACAGGAACCACCCAGATTTTTGAATTAGTCATTCACATTGCAGCGCTGCAAAAAAAAGAGCTGGAATTGGAGCTGGAAGGAGTGAATTAAGGAGGGAAAAGTGGTTGCGTCTTCTGGTGGGAAATTATAGGAATTAGTGGGATTTTGAGCAGGGCAAGAGACTGGGTCTCAGTTTGATATTAAACTGGATGATGACATGTAATTTGGACTTTTGAATCACTTCAATCTTACGGACTTTCAAAAACGTCGAGTAGTGGTTAAGGGAGCAGATGAAATTTAGGGGTGGGGCCTTTGGGCCTGCCTGGGCAGGATTGGGAGACTTAATGGATTTTACTACTCGTTTAATTGTGGTATGCCAACTCCCATCTTAAAAAGTGGCCCTTAGACTTCATCACAATAATTCCACCTGAAATTAAAGTTAATTGACAATTTTGACCTGCTCTGTGCTGTAGCAATTCAGTGTTTTTTTTTTCGATTTGAAATCAAGTCAAAATGTAGTAGAAAATCTAGATGAAATTCAAGGCTTGAGGGCTACAAAAATGATGCGAGTTTTACGTGTCTCAAATGAATCAATCTCAAGGGGATGAATCCAATTACTCTTCAGTGCAAATTATCAACAATATTTTTTTTTACCTAGTAATTTACTCCCATTTTTTAATATTTTAAATTAGTACGTTTTAAATTAAACTCGCCTTTAGATGGCTGGAGGGAGCAGAATTGGTTTCCAGTGCGTTGCACCCGAATTCATTTTAATATTGAAGAGGAAAAGTTGAGTGTTAATTTCGCTACGCAACGATTAGTTTTTTTTTTCATGTTTTTTAAGTACTTTGTAAAGGTACTTCTCGCGGACGATTATTATAGATTTGATATGGATTATGAAATGAATTCTTTGGATAATGGCTTGTACGCTTCAAGGAGGATTTTCGTTGGCAGTAAAACGAGCCTATTTTTTTTTGTGAAATAGGCTTTTATAGCACTTGGTCATGAGAGATAGGATCAGGGATGGAATCTGTAATGTGTAGTTCTAATTAACCTGACAAGGGTAACTCCCTGTTTTCCAAATAAAAAAAGGACTACAAGGGCAGCTTTTAGACTATAGATTTGGACACAAGGACTAAAAAAAATATTGGTTTTAGTCCAGAATTAGGAGTAAAAGAAATGGGTAGAATTTTGAAAATTTAATTTTTGGATTTTTTTTATTATAATGAACGCAAGCGTTGAGTATCGTTGTTAATTTAAGTTTTAAAATAACAATTCTTCTATCCTAGGAAGGGTATGGTCACATTCTAAAGTAGTAATATGCAATGCATATGTAGTAATATGCATTGCATAAGTAGTAATATTCAATGCATCTGTAGTAATATGCATTGCATAAGTAGTAATATTCAATGCATCTGTAGTAATATGCATTGCATAAGTAGTAATATTCATTGCATAAGTAGTAATATGCATTGCATAAGCAGTAATTATGCATTGCATAAGCAGTAATATGCATTGCATATATAGTAATATGCATTGCATATGTAGTAATATGCAAATGTATAAGTAGTAATATCCGATGTATAAATAATTTGTGTGTTTTAGTGCTTTGGACAAGATCATCACACAAGGCTACAAGGCTCTGCAGCTCCAATACTTCTTCACTGCGGGAGCAGATGAGGTCAAATGCTGGACAGTACCGGTGAGTTGCACATCAAAAAAATTTGATGACTTTTTTTTTCAATTTTTGAATTATTAAAAATTTTTTTTTTTTTTTTTGAAGTTTTTGCTTAATTCGTTTTTGAAAACCAGGAAACTGTATTATTACTGCATAAATTTGCCTTAATTTGTAGTTTTAAAGCTTTCGAGTAACTTTTCTGTTTAGATGCTTTGAAAAAATTTCTAAATTATTAGGCGCCGTTGAAATGATGCATGTATGAGTGTGGACGATTTAGTTTATAACTTAAAATTTAAATGTTTGTTTTAAAATGCTTTAAATTTTGTTTGAAATAAGATGTCGATTTCTTTTTTAATTTTTAGTTTTTAGTGCAGCCGTAGGCAGAAACACATCTCGAATCAAAAATGCCCTAATTTAATAACACTGGTTCTAATTTTCCGTATGAAGGAATTGGATCCCTTGTAATGTTTCAAAGGCGCCAGAGATTTAGTTTTTGATTGCAGTTAAGGGTTCGGGGCCCTTTTCAAGGCCCTCTCGTCATTATTCGAAATTATTCATTTGATTCTGAAAAGATCAGTTAAGGCTCATGGAGCTCCTCCATTGTTTTTTGTTGTCTGGACTCAATTCCTGTGATTGAAGGTTGAGTGCATGTGGAATTACAGGTAATGACAGGAATTGAAGGTGGTTTGCTGGAGGATTGGAATTAATTGATGGGATTGATATGAGAGGGATAATTTCCAATTAAACGATTAGTCAAGCAATGGCTTCAGAAATCCCTCTAATAACATAGCCTCTTTTGTGGTGGAGTGGCTCTGAGCACTTGGGAAATCGATTCACGGGAGGGTACGAGGCGGAGTCATATGTTTAAATTCTTTTGAATATTATGTAATGGTTAGTTAGGTCAGCTAATGGGAATTTAATTCAAGAGGGGTACTATTCATAAGCTAAAAGCCTAAAAACTACCTTAAGAAAATCACTAAAAAAAACTTACAAACTACTTCAACTTATTCATGTTTAATGAAGACGGGAAATTGGCAAAGCGCAAGATGTGGTAATGGTTGAAAAGTAACTTACTCATCCTGATCGTTTTTTTGTTAAAAAAAACGAAATATGAGCGGTTTCTGAACAAGAGCTTTTTTGCATGAGGTAATGTTTGAGGTGTGTTTGCTTTGCGGCATGTTTGCCTCCGGGGAGCTATTTTGTTTAATTGCTCTTTTTTTTTAGGAAAATTAAGATTATAAGTAAAGAGAAATTAATTTTTTTAAATGTTACTTATTCCTTGATTATTTGAATTATTATTTAAATTTTCTGAATTTCTCACTATTTTAGTGATGATAGATCATGATCATTCAGTAAATCATAATTTTGTTGTTTAATTTGCAGCGAGGAGCTAAGGCCCCCCAAGCTGCGGGAAGAATTCACACCGATTTTGAAAAGGGCTTCATTATGGCGGAAGTGATGAAGTTTGAGGACTTTAAAGAAGAAGGATCCGAAGCTGCCTGCAAAGTGAGTTACTAATTTATATTTAAAATTGAATCATTATAAGAACAAATTCGTGATCAAAGGTTGAAAAGTAACGTTAAACTGAAATTTAGATGAATATTTGTTCTAAATCTGAAATTATGCTGGATTTAGTAGTACCAGAGCATAAGCAGGGAAAACGTAACTTGACTTTTGAATTGAATTCTATAAGTTTTAGGTCTATTTTAATTATTAATTGAGTTAAACTTAAGGGTACGGAAAGAAGTTCATAGGTAAATTGTTAGGTTTCGTCAGCCGAATTTTGTGCTAGGAGTGCTCTCTGCCGCGAAGTTGTTAAACTCTGATTTTTTTTTCAGGCTGCGGGGAAGTATCGGCAACAAGGGAAGTTGTACACGGTGGAAGATGGCGACATCATCTTCTTCAAGTTCAACGCAGGAGCTGGATTGAAAGATGCAAAGAAGAAATGAAAGGGTCATTCACTTTGCAAATACTTCCAACATAACGTCATCAGCTCTCAATTTCGCTAAATAAATGGTTTTCAATTGTGGTGAATTCTGATGGAAACACTTATCAAATTATTCTCATTACGAAAAATAAAGTTGTGTGTGTGTCGTTGAGTATTTCCAATAAAAAAAAAGATGTTTGAAATAGGTTCGGAGTAGATGTAAAGTTACCGCTGCTAATTAACCGCTTCCAGGATTTATTTCCGAGAAGAAAGGAAATTCCGACTTTAAATTTAGTGGCCTATTCAGCTAGACTTAAGTTTAGTGTGGAGACGAGACCATTGGAGAGGGGGGAGCTTATTAGTGTAAACCGCCACGGAGAGCCAGGACGAGATGCAGCACCGACCCGCCTTGAACCTTGTAGTCAGCTGCAGTCTTTTCATCGTTCCTGTTAACAGACCAATCACTTTAATGACCACTTAACTAATTTAAACGCGTCTTCGCGTTATAGGGATTCACTGTCCACGGTTGGTTATAAACAGTAACAGTGTATTGAGCCTTACATCTGTTTTCCAGAGAAAATTAATCGTTGCTGCTGAGGCGGGATCCCTTCCTTCTCTTCCACGCGTTCCTTGATTCGCTCTACCTTGTCAGTGGGCTCAATGTCAATTTCGATCTGAAATATAAGAAAAAGTTTTGTACATGCCCTTGACATGAAGCAGGTGATGATGATCAATGTCAATAAGCTGAATTACCTCTTTCCCTGTCAGCGTCTGTAATACCAAAAAAAAAGAGTTCAATTAAATTCCGCCCGTAACATTGCAAACAATTTACTCAATTTGATCATCGCCCTTGATTAATCTTAATTTAACGAATTCACGATACAATTTCTGTTTAAATGAAAGCAAAAGTCCTAAGCCGCCCATGCTCAACTGTAAAATGAAAAATTGTCTCAAAGAAACAATTCCTGTTTTAATTTAATTTGTACGTTCACCTCTGACCTCTAGCCCCAACTAGCAAACGCTAAAACGCAAAAAATACTTTCCAGAATGCTAATTTTACCGATTACCGATTAATCCGTCAATTTTTTCAATGACAAGTTAAGTAGGACATACCTTGACCTTGATGAGCATCTTGACCTTTAGGGGTTTAAGCGTTTATTCTCGACTTGACACTTGAGATGACACCTGGACTGAAGGACTGGACAAAGTGGGTGGACCGCTTCACCGTTTCTGTGTATCACCAATCGTCGGTCCTACCTTAGTAATTGAGTAATTAATTAACTTTTTAAGTGTTTACTTTCTTAATTGGCCTTATCATATCACTTACCGGACAAAGATAAAGAAGTTAAGTGACGAATCGTCGAATCAGACTTTTCCTTTTCACTTTTGCTTTCATTGATTATTTTGTCACCACAAATGCCAATTCTCACAGTTTGAAATTCCCGCGCTCTTTTTCAAAGGTCCGGTTGACTAGCCCCCCACTAATTTTTTTCCCTACAAAACTCTGCTTCTATTACCGTCTAAACTAAAGCGGAACATTTGCATTATTAAAAAGTTTTAAATAATTGTGGTTTTAAATTAATAAAATATCTTTAAAATAGCTCCCGGAAATTTTAAGAAATTATAAAAATGCAAAGTCCGAATAGGCAAGCAACGCAACTGCATCTTCACCAATAATTTGCTAAACCTAAACTTGAATATTTTTCATTCGACTCTCAACCCATACCAAATTAATTAGGTTTATAACTACAATTAAAATTATTAATTGGCCTTTAGTTAAAGTCCCTAAAATCGTAATGCTATGACGGGAAGATGGATTTTTTTTTGCTGGAGATGCGTGGATGCGCCAAGGCACCCTTCCCGTTTTGTTTTGGATTCAGTTGAGTTCTTGAAGTGTTTCACAGTGGGCAACGCTCCCGTCATATCCAAATTCCCTACAAAAACCGAATTCTACCCGGGAGAAAGTCCACGTCATGCATTGAAGGACCCGGTAAGAACAATAACCCATTTTTGACTTAATTGGACGTTACAGGTAAAAATGGTCCAGGTAATGGAGGCTGCATGAGTAATTTAGGAAGAGGAGTGACACACCTCAAAACAAACCACTTTCCCATCATCTCAGGTGTGCAGGATTGATTTTAACAAATAACTTAATTTTTAATTTAACTACACAGCAGTTTACTAATTATAATTTGTAATTGTCTACTAGTCATAAGTTGAAAAGTGACACACTGAAATGGAATGTTGACAGTGGACCCTTGACCGATTGTTGCTATCTCTTCGATAGGGAAAATGAATGGAGTTAAATGGCCTGTTATCTGAGAAGATTATTTTGTGGTAGGTCTGTTTACACGACGGCGTAGTTTCCAATGTTATTACTCAACGCCGTTTGATAATTAATATTTTCAAATGTCAGTAAAAATTATTTCGATAGGTAAGTTTTGCTTGTAAGCTAGATTATATCAAGTTTGTGTGTAATGTTATTTTGAGTTATTTTAAATGATTAACTTAAATGCTTAAGTTTTTAATTATACTTTAATTAATAGTTTAGTAATTGTGATGTTAAGCTTTACATAATAATTTGGACCCTTATCCTATGCAATTAGCAGAGTCTTTAGGTGAGATTGGATTGCAAAGGTGTAGGCACCTTTTTATTTTTGCACCGTGACCGCGGCGGTTGGGAGTATGAAGTAAATAATTAGATAGCGTGTTTCGTTAATTGTTTCGTGTTGACCATGTGGGAGATGTCACATGGGGTTACAAATTGGGATGATTTTATTTAATTGGATTCGTACGCTCCCGATGTCACACCGATGGCTTCGGTAGTGGCCCAGTGGCATGACGCATGCAATTTGCATGATGGCAGGTTTGCATGATACAAACCATGGATTTATAAAACCCAATACTTTAGTACAAAGTTGTTATTCATTTATTCCTAATTGCTGCTTTATTATTGGGCTGTAATGCGATCAGGAGATACACAACCGATCAATCGATGGAACTATGGACATATGGATCCTCCGCGAGCTATCTATCATTATATTCAGAAAATTCAAAATTGGCTTTTTTTTTTTTAATTCGGATGAATAGCCTTTCGCCTGAAGTCATGCAAATTATAATATTCTATAAAAATTATTAGCAAAACTTAATAATTCTAAATTTGAAATATTGACAGTACACCGCAATTTAATTTGAATCTAATCGGAACTCGATTCCACTTATAAATGGTTTCAGCGATTTAAAAAATTTTAATCCAAAAATTCTCTTGGATTCGTATTCGCCTTGTCAAATTTTAATCCTCTCGTCATGGCGGCTTTAATTGCTTTATTCTTATAGGCCACTTAAGTTTTGGCCCTTAGAAAATAGCCCTTGAGAAGTATCTGTTTTTGGACATCTGCTCTGAAGTGCTCTCCTATTTTTTCTGCATTTCCATGCCGTTTCTCCAGCAGAAATTTTACGATAGCTCCAGAAATACTCGATTCGTCCCTTATCCATCCCCGTTTAAGGACTTTTCTACAGTAAACCTGGAAATTCCTTTGAGAAGTGTTTTTAGAATTTGAAAATTTGAGTCAGAAGTGCAGCGAAAAAAGAGGAGTTGTGCGCCGCATTGTTAAGGAGGCTGCAGAGCATCCTTCTGGAAGTTGTCGGTTTACCTTAGCATTGAATTCGGCTCTCACCCCATACTGATCTCCCGACTATTTTTAGATCAGCCAACAGATTTTTATCTTTTGTTATTGATATTTTTACGCAAGTTAGGGGGTCCAGAAACAGTGAACTCTGAATAATATTTCCTTGTTCAAAATCTCTCTGCATGTTGTAAAATCAATGTAACTTAAAACTTAATCGACGTTTTATGTGTCTTTTAAGAACTACGTCAACAACAAAACGAGCTTAGTTTTTGTGAAGATGAAGGTGGAGAGCGTTTAGTTTAATGGCGTAAGTGCATGATGGTGGATAGATTATTAGGGGTGGCTGGAAGTTAGGGGAAGTTTCCTGGATAAGCTGGAGAAGTATGGGCAGAGGGTTGAAAATGAAAGACAAACAGTACTTCCAGCGGAGGCCTCAACTGTTTCCAGTTTGTCTTCCACATGGCGACTTCCGACGGAAGATAAGATACTGGAAAAATTTTCCTCTTTCCAGTTTTTTTTAACTCGGGCTTTTATAACCGCGTTTTACTGTTCGATTGATTGATTTTTTTTGTAGCGTAAGAAAAGAAAAATTTGGAGATGAATGATGCTTTAGTTCGCAAAACTTGATTTCATTTATTCATTCCTCATTTATTTTACACGATTGAAATGATGAAAGTTTATTATTTAAAAAAAAACATGGGCTTCTAAGTAGTGTTAGTTAAATGTTATTTATTTGTGAACGATATTTATAATGATGCTTTCTCTAGCAAACAATTTTGTGTCAGCAACACTGTTATCGATGATGCGAAAGAGCACGTCGGATTTGTGGTGTGTTGGTGAAAGGTCACCAACTTTCACAACAAAACAGACTTTGAGGGTTTCTCTAGAAAAAAAATGTTTTGATAAGCTGGAGCAGAGGCAAATAACTGAAGTGTTACTTTATAATTACCGTAAAAGTTCAAATAGACACCCAGTACCAAATAAACGCCGGTGTCCCTTAATTGACGCTCATCTTGGGATGGCCGGGGAAAAATAGTAGCCCATGGCTTCTATTTGAATTTTTATGGTAATTATTATTGGTAGTAAGCGATTTCATTTTAGAATAACAGACGTTCCTTGGCAAAGGATGCTGCGAACGCATCTGTAAATTTGGGAAAGGTCTTTATTGTTGAGGGCTTTTGTGCCTGGTAGAGTCCCTGTTTTCGCCCGGGCATCCCGTCAAGTTCACACAGGACCCTATAATCATGGAGCCCTTCATTTTCCCAAGTCCCCTCTGCATTTCTCAAGCCCTTCCAGCACGCGTTTCGGATGACGAGAGGCTCTTCCCAGGCTGAAATGAATCCTTCCGACAGCCCTTGTAGTACTTCAGGAAGATGCTAGTAGGTCAATACCAAGAAAACCAAAACCGAGAAAACCAAACCATAGAAAACCCATGTTTTCCTTTTGGACGTTCTCGGTTTGGTTTTCTCGATTTTGGTCGTTCCCGATTTTGGTCGTTCTCGGTTTTGGTCGTTCTCGGTTTTGGTGTTCTCGGTATTGCCATGAAACCAGTAAGATAGCTCTGCGGCCGCCAGGGGACTTGGCCTTCCTCAAAAAATAATATTGGGAAGAATCTTACGCAGCATCCGCGAAGGCTGGAAATCCTCTGGAGATTATCACTCCAGCTACTCTGCTGCATCATGCATTGTTTACTTTTACAAAGGAATCATTGATGAAGAGCAGCCAATTATTTTTTTCCGGTTCCGGTTTCGAGTCTTTGGGGAGGGGAAGGATGAAAGGTGAAATTATGAACATTAGTGTTCATGGAGTACACCATTTGTTCAAGTTTTTGAACTTGGGAAAAGTTCCAAAGGGCGTTTCCGACTTAAAGGAAATTATGAAAGGAGAGAAAGGAGGCATTGTGAGTGAAAGTTGTTCATGGCAGAATCGCTGGAAAGTAATTTCCTGGAGAAGCGCTCCTGCATCTTTTAAATTGACTCTTACGCTCACGGAAAACTGAATCTTATGTTCGAAGATGAGCACTTAAAATTTGGACTGAAAAAAAGTTTTCTTTTGGCTTATCTCGAAGCCGCGCATTTTCAAAAGAAAAAAAAAACGCTTTTCACCGCATTTCCCTATTTGCCTATTTTTTTTTGCCTTCGCATAAAGAACGGCTGGAAAGGAATATTAATAACTCAAAAATCTATATAATACGAACACGCTCAGGGAAGGCGCACGACTCTGCAGCCAGCAGTGTATGTACTGTTCAAGTACCTCAATGAATCCTGCGAAATAGAGTTAATTGGAGTGGGCCTATATTTAGAGTTTTTTCAATTACCGTGGTACAGCGCTTTTGAGGCTGAATGAAAGCGCGGTCGTTATTTTGCGTGAGATGAAAGAGCCTTCTCGAAATGTTGCAGTGCGTAAACATCACTGTCAAACATGAAGTTTAAGTGCTAATAATTTATCCAAGATTCCACGAACTGAGCACTGGAGAGAAACAAATTTACTGTATAGTAAACAACAACACAGAAATAGAACGTACACTTTCAGGGATCTAAATTTCAGCGATTATTTTCAGCGATTCAGTTTCAGCTTTCGAGGGTAGCTTTTATTTTGAAAGCTCGAGGATTCGCTTTTGTTCTAAATTAAAGTGGCGTTGAGTTATGTTTGCATTAAATTCCTTCCCCCATTTATGATTTGCTTTTGTGTGATTTCCATAATATTAAATCGCTAATCGCTTGATTTATGGCTGGAGAGCGTGTCTGGAGAAAATCTTATGCACTTTGGAAGATATGGACTTATCTATCATAGCCGCTTATTGCCTATTCCAGCGGATTTAGGCATAACTCCCTTTCTCCAGGCGGGTCCAGGAGCGAAAAAAAGCTGGAATGAACTGGAACAAAAGTGAAACCTGTCCAGGAAATATTCTGGAGAATTATTTGGTTCTCGACCATTAATGAAATTAAAGATTTTGGTTAAATAATTAACATATTATTATAATTCTCAATTTTCAATGGTTATTATTCTTATTATAATAAAAACGAATACGTGTGTCACAGCGTAGACTTTGCGGCTAGTAAGCGTTTAAAAAAAACTGAAAAACTATCCAAAAAAGCCCGCTCTAGGACATGGGAACCCAGAAATTTAAATTTTTTGTTTTTGTCCTATTACCTCGTTTTGTTATTATTAATAATTTTTACTTCCGGTGAAATTTTCTTAAAGCTTAATATGTTTGTTTGAAAAAAATTTATGTTTAGTGGATAATTAAAAATAACGAAATTTGCTAATATTTAATTAACTTCATAAATTCTTAAGCATATAAACGTTAATTTTAACAGACAACGCTGCTCATCCTTAACGAAAAATTATTGTCCTCTGCTCTGCCCGGGAGATTGATGTGATGACTTTTAGGGCCGCCCTCAGCACATGCTTTTTCAAAAGCCTTTATACGCGTTCTTTGAAAAGAGGAATTTAGTGAGGGAGATTGTAAGCAAAGCATTTGTAGCAGGAAAAAAAACGCATTTTCAGCGATAGAATGCTGGAGATTCTTGTAAGGGAAGAAGGATCCCCTTCGAAAGCGCTTTGCAGTGTGTGAGTACTGCGCGGCGAATGATGGTCTGTTCTTGCCGGTTGGTTGCTAAATGGCTTAATGTGAAGGGTGTTCATGAATAGAGATTTATAAGGATGTGTCCCAGGGCCAAAGTATTTTTTCGAGAAGGTTTTTTTTTTCAAGTTCACTGTTCTACGAAAAGCGTTTTTTTAAAGTAGCGGTGTAGCTAAAAATGGTAAAAGTTTCGTTTACATTTATCAACCTAAAACTCTCTTTCTTCCAGCCCCTCCTCCAATCAATTCTGCTGAGAGCGGAAATGGAGAAAGTGTAGGAGAAAGCATCAGAAAAGTGCAGGAGAAAGCACCAGGAAAGTGAAAAGTTCGTCCGTCCGGTTGACTTTTGAGCAGAAAATGGCTCTTTTGTGGCTTTTTGTCCTTCTGGGATGTCCATGGACACTGCTTGGGCAAATGCCAGCACATTCTACAGCCTCCAGCCCTAAGCTACAATCATTCAATTCTCCGTCTACCACTGCTGAATCAGGAGCAGAAGCTGAAATACTGTCGAAATCCACTGTCACCCCAGCACCTCCGCCTCCTTCAGTTCGAGAGAAAGTGGCTAAAAGTGGTGAAAGTGAGAAACTGCCGACTCCGCAAGCTCAAGTACAAGACCGTCCGAGTTTTCCAAGTTTTATAAACACGCTTGACGGAAGTTCAAGTGACAGGAATCGGAACAGGAATCAGCCGGTAAACTTCCCTTTTGACTCGAGTGACAGCCGTGGACGTGAGCGTGACTTTGGTGGCTCAGTGGATAGTGTCAATCGCTTCAATTCCATTGGCCAAGAGAATAATCGCTTTCGACCAGACTCATTTCCCAGCTTTACGTCCACGACAGGACGAACTGCCTTCAATGGCTTTGGAGACGCCAATAGTGTCAACTTTAGACAGCCTGGAAGTCCTGGAAACACAGATGGATTCAGCGCTTTTGGTCCCGGAAACAGTAATGCCAGGCAACCGAGTTCCATTAATCCAATTTCTCCCTTTTCAAACTTTGGTGGCTCCAGCGCTGGAATTACTCCACCAAGAACTTCAGGAATTCTCAAGGAACCGTAAGTTTTGGGTTGGGATGTACAGAGCGTTTCGTAAGTTCCGAGCAAAAAGAGAAAGTAGAGAAAGCTGTCACAGTAGAATCAAAATTTAATTTTAAATATTTACCAAAGGGTTACTTGTATCATAAAATAGTCTAAATAACCTATAGGTTACTAAATAGGGTATTGAGCTTACTTTATAGGAATGCTCTGTCCGTCCGTCTGTACGTCTGATTGCTCCATAAACTCTCGGAACTTTTGCGGTTTTAATTTTAATTCTTGTGCATTTTTCATAAGAACAATGTTTAGTTTGCCAGAATTTGCTTTTCTTTTCGGTACTTAAGAAACGCTCTGTACTAGTAATAAGTTCCGGAGTTGATTAAAGCTTTAATTAAAACTCAAGAGATGCTTTTCAGATGTGTTTTAAAGTTGGGATTCGTCATGGTGCCAAGAAGGGATTTTTGGCTTTCATGGACCCTAAGAGGGGTCCAAGGGGGATTTTGACGGTTTGAGAGTAATGCGCCGCCGGAGCAGGGAAAGGAAGCGTCTGAGTGGTTTCCTGTGGTTTGTACCATTGCAACCTTAAAAAAGCCCTTTCCCTAGATTTAAATATAAATGGGGACTAGCGGGTAGGACTGATTTGGTGAAAGTCGCTGGCAGAAGTGATTGAAAAGTTTTTAAAAGGGGAGAAAGTTGCCTGATGATTTCCCGGCTGCTCGGTGAAGTGGCGGCGCAGCTCTTCACTCTCTTCAGCATAGCTGCTGCTGCCTAGGAAATTAATCTCCTAAATTGTTGGATACCTATAAATAACGTGGAGAAAGAAGGGAGAAAGTCCCTTTCAATGAGGATAATTTCATTTTGAAGAGATGGAATGAGGCCATGATTTTGAAGGGAACAAAACAGGCCTTGACAGCATGATGTCATCTCGCCAATCTTTTCTCTGCTTTCCCCTCCTTTCTCCTTTTAAATCACAAAATGAAAAATAGAAGATGAATGACAATGACTAGGAATTCTTTAGTTGGAAATTTTTACATCTCGAAAAAAAACTAACAAAAAAAAATGTGCAAGAATTTCAAAAACTTTCTTTTTTAATTTATCTCCGCCAGATTTCTCACATCTCTGGATTTGACATTTTTTGAATCGTTTTTTTTTAAATCATTTTTTTAAAGAACTTTTTGTAGCATCTGTAAAAACATGACGTTCTCTTTTGAGTTAAGGGGGAGCCATGCCCATTTGTTTTTAATTTCCGTTCGTAAATGGAATTATGATGAAATGAAGACAAAAAAAAGGCTGGAAGTCGAATTCTGGAGCCAGACGCTGGAAAGCGGAGGCTGGAACTGTAATAGCTTCATAACGAAATCGAATGATTTAGGTTAGTTATCTTCGTCTCCCTTGTGTACCCTGATACGCTCAGTAAATCTGAAGGGTTCGTGATCATGACCTCGCCCTTTGCTTTCTCCAAACAATATTTTTTTTTGGGCTCAATAGGCCCTATTTGAAGACTGGTCCAGAATTAGACGGGGAAATTTCATTAGGGGGGACTTTCTCCTTGGAGAAAACAAAGGAGTCTTAAATAAGGTTGGGGTGAAAGTGCATGTCACGCTTCGTGCACACTTCTCATGTCAATACAGGGTGTCCGATACGTTACTTGATTTCTTACAAGATGTGCTAGATTTTTGGCAAGAGTTTCAGATGATTTTGAGGTGCAACTTGTACAGTTGGCCTTGAAGAATGAAGCCGAGATTGACGTGTTGGAAGGGGGCGGAGAGGCCAAAGATTCCCAATTTCTTTCATGCGAAAAAGATTTGCTCTCCTTTCTTTTAGTTTGTGGAGAAAGCAAATACAGAGCGTTTCTTAAGTGCATGGCAAAAAGAGAAAGTCAGGGAATTTTGTAAAACTGTAAGAAAGCAAAAAAAAATTAAATTAAAAAATAAACATATAGGGTGGTGTACACGACCTAGGGTAAGACGATGTTTATTTAAATTTTTATTTTTATTTTTATATTTATATTATGATAAAAAATTTTTTTGAGACTTTCTCTTTTTGAACGCTGCATAAAAAACGCTCTGTAGAACTTTCTGAGCCTTTCCGACACTTTCTCTCTGTTCGATATGTGCTACAGAACGGAGAAAGTTGGCACGTGCCAGCGAAGTACTAACAGCTCATTCGTTTCTGCTTGAGCGTTTCTAATTTGATGAAGCTCTCCTTCAGAATTCTATTTACGACGACACTTCCAGTGCCGGAGAATCGCTGGAAATCGCTGAAAATAGAAAAGGAAGAAATTGAAGGTCTTTGGAGGGGTGAAGGGAGCGCTGATTAGAAAAGAGAAAGTGTTCACTTTTTCAAGACTTTCACCTGTTTTTCTATTTTGCAGCTTTTGATCAAAATCAAATTGTGCTTGATTACAGAGGCCGCGAGGCTCGTAAGCATTTCAATCAAAATCAAATCTTCCCTCTTTTCAACTTTTCTACAAATCACTTTTTAAATCAGAACAAATTGGAAGAAAGTGAAAAAGAGAAAGTTCTCGTGACAAAGATTGGGTTCTAGAACAAAAAGTTTTTTAGTACTTGATCAAGAATGCGGCATTTGATCTAATCTTCCCTTGTTAGAACATGTTAGAACAAAATCTTGTCCTAAAAAATGTAATCGAAATTCGCTACTTTTTTTTTCAAAAGCATTCTTTCCACTGAAATATATTTTTTTGAAGTAAAGAGGCAAAGAGACAGGAATCGATTCATTGATTTTTTACTGCCAAGAAAAGTATTTTCTTTAAAGTCTTTTTTGTTCTTTTTTTTTTCAGGAGGTACTTCGTCGTTGCAAGCAAAATGGTCCGACCTGGCCAAGTCTACCGTGTTCTTGTCACAATTTTTCAAACGCAAGCGCAACCGCACCCGATTGACGTCCGTGCCTCCCTTTTACGCAACGGGGTTGACATTGGCTCTCAAGTGAAAACTTGTCATCCCGACATCCCAGAGACGCTCATGATTGAAGTAAGTTCATTTGAACAACTAATTGGATTGTGGCCCTTAATCAGATTTATGCTTATTAAACTGCGGAAAATGAATTTCGAGTTTTGAATTATGGCGCTTTAATTACGTTCTGGAAATCTAGCTTTCTCTTTTGGTACTTTGTGTTATTTTGGGTGAAAGCAGTGGCGGAGAAAGTGGAGGCTCATTTGTTCTGGTTTAACGTCGTGATAAATTGGATAGGAAAAGTGTTGGAGATTTAGAAGCCCTGCTGGGCGACAGGCTAAATCTCCGCGGCGCACTGTAAAAGAAAAAAAAAGGCCCTTTGAGGGCCTTTCTTGAAATTAATGAGGACTTTATCAGTTTGTTAAAAAGGGAGAAGCTTTGGAGGGGGGACTTGAATTTAAAAGAGAAAGTGGCAGAAGTGCATGAAAATGAAAATAAGAGGCCGGATATCAGTGAAAGTTTAATGAAAGGGAGAAAGTTGGGTGAAAGTTGCTCACATGACTTTCACTCTGATTTTTTTTGTAACAATTTCTTGTAGGTGCCCAAGACGAGCGTTGAAGGGAGCTATCGCCTTCGTGTGGAAGGGAACGATAATGGTTTGGTTGGGGGAACGGCCTTTGTCAACGAAACGCAGCTTTACTTCTCACTTCGCTCCATGACAATCTTCATCCAGACTGACAAGCCCAAGTATATGCAGTCACAGACTGGTAAGACGGTAACTTTCCCATAGTACAGAGCGATTTTCAAGTACGGAAGAGAAAAGAGAAAGTTCTGGACGAATACAGCGATCAGAGAATCCTCTGGAGGCTCTGATGGTTTTTATGGATTTTGGATTCTCCGCATTTTCGAGAAACAAAAATTCTTAATTTTTTTTTTCTTATTGACTTTCTCTTTTTCCTAAATGACATTAAGAAACGCTCTGTATTTTGAAGCTTTTGGATGGAGGGAGGAGAGATGATTTCAATTTGACTGAAGTCATGTTTACCTTAAGGCGACTCTATTTGCAACACACTTCTCCTGTAACTTTCTAAATGCACTTTCTCCTCAAGGGGTACTTCTAAGGCCTTCAACAGAGTTTAGATCTTGTTTTCTAAATTGACATCTCGGGAGGCTTGCCTGTGAAGCGGTTCGCTAGAAAGCGACAGGTTTTGTCGTACAAGTAATTTGAATTTTGAGTTGCCAGATTTTGTATTGCCAAAAGACGCTATTGCCTTCGGAGGAATATTAAAAAAAAACGCATTTAAAAGCATCGAGATTTGTTTTAGTTCCTTACAGAAATGAGCGATGACTATTTTAAGTAGGAAATACGAAAAACCTTTAAATTTTGTAATAATTTGGAATTTACGTTTGATAATACTTGGCTCTAATATGATGTAATTTTTTGTCGCCTAATTACTGCAAAATAGCACTTCATCTTTATGAATATTTTGATACAAATTACCTCCCAGATTTAAGAATAATTGAGATTTATTAAATATTACTATTTATTTATTCATTATTAATTTAAATCTCTTTACGCCATTTACTGTTCATTTCTTTAAAATTTCTCTCGAAAATACGATTCTCGATTGTATGATTTTCGATATTACAAATCTTTAGGTTGTATTTCGTCGTTGAGGATTTTTTTTTGTAGGAATTTGTAGCGGTGTTCTGCTATAGATTTAATCGTTGATCTATTGATCATTTGAATTACGTAATTTTTCTTGGCTTTGAAGTTGGGCGTATTTTTCAAAAATTCCTATATAGATTTTCCACTGTTCTAGTTTTTTTTTAAATTTTTAAATTGCCAGTGCGGTTTCGTGCCATTCCAATAAATACGCATCTGCGAGCCTTTGGTGACGCAGTGGACGTTTACATGCTTGATCCCAGGAGGAACATTGTGCGGCGATGGCTGTCACGACAGGTAAAACGCTGCATTTAGAACGTTTCGTATTTCGTGATCTTTATGGCGCTCAATTCATGATTGTGATCTCACTTTCTCCCTTACAGTCGAATTATGGGGCTGTGAGCCTGAATTATACGCTGTCAGACCAACCCGTCTATGGTGAGGCGTTTTTATGGCTTTTTTGAATTTGTTGTTCTGAACATGAGAATTTTAAGTGTCGTTTTTAATTGCAGGGAACTGGTCCATTCGCGTTCAGGCACTTCATCAGGTGGAAGAGAAAACATTTTATGTGGAAGAGTACTATCAACCGAGATTTGAGGTGGGTGTTCTCCGCATTTAAATTTTCACCACGATTTCTATCAACAATTCTATATTAGAAAATATGTAGCGTTTTTGTGCTGAAAAAGTTTTTTTTTTTCATGAAAAAGAGTTCTATGAAAACTCTTTTTTTTTCATGAAAAAGAATTCTATGAAAAGCGGTTTTTTTAAGCAGGGTCATGAGCCCTTTTGATGCATTATTAAAAAAAAGTGAAAGTCAGAGTTATAGGACTTTTGTTGTTGACGTGCCTTCTTGATCTGACATTTTGTGGGGAGGGGAAATCTTTCTTTAGAAAAGTTTCTTTTTTTGAAAAAGGTTTTGATTTGAAAACGTTTTTTCTAAAAAGAAATCTTCATCCTTTCTACACAACAAAGTGACGGCATTTGAAATTCTTGGAAAATGTTGAAAACGAATCTATTTTTAGCTTTTGTAGGCTCCATTTCCCTGCCTCTTCTGTTTGTGACAGATCCACAGGGAATCAATAACTTTTGTTTTCTTTTCAAACTGTAAACAGAAGGGCCTTAAGTACCGGGCGTGTAAAAGGGTGTCAAGTGGTTGTTACGTGCTTTTGAAGCAACATCCAGGATTTACGCCACTTTCACCTAGATTTTAATTTTAGGCTAGAAAATAGATGTAGGAAAACAATTTTTAGGAGCGCAGCACCAAGCATCTATTAACGTCTCCATAAAAGTTTTCTGGAGAAAATTACGCTATAAAAGCAAGAACTGTTGCCGAAATAGCTTTGGGAAAGAGCCGGACAATAAAAGGGGACTGTATGAGGGGCTAATTACGGCAATTTCACTACGGAGAAAGTGGTGACAGTGTCTTAGGAAAGATTGAACAACTTAATTGCGGAAACGGGAAGCGTTTTTTTCTTGTTTGAATTTTCTAAATCTCTTCGAATGTGGTATTTTGGTGAAAAAGACTTCATTTTGGTCCATTTCAGTGAGATTTATGAGGCTGTGTTTGTGTACATAAATAAGGAAAGGGGACCACTAACGCCTCACTTTTAATCTGAAAACAAAGTGTCAAGAGCAATTCGGAATGATTTAGGGCCCCTGCGAAGAGGGTACTTATTTTGAACAGATTGAGTTCAGAGTATTGTGTTCCAACTTCAAAATGTTTTTAAAAAATGCGTTAAAAATGCTGGTTTAAATATGCGTTTAAAAAATACTTGTTCTAAAAAAAAATTCTTGTACAAATACTTTTTTTCAGGCGAACGTGACAATGGCAGCATTTTTCTTCGACTCTGAAGAATTCCTTAGCGGAACTGTTGTCGGGAACTTCACGAGCGGAGCGCCCGTTCGTGGAAACCTGACTTTAAGGGCCACAGTGCGACCAATCGATGCTCGGCTCTACAGTACCCTTCGAGGGAGCCAATCAGAGCATCCCATCATTCAACAGTTTATTCCCAATGTAAGTGGACCCTTGACAAGCTTTTAGGGCAAATAGGAAAATCCGGGAAGTTATAAAAATCGGGGTGATTTTGAGAGAGATTTAGGAAGGAAGTCATATCGGTTATTTTGATGGTATTGCTAAGGTCACGACCAGAGATGCCACCATTAATCTTCTTTTATGCCCCGCCTCTTTTTTTCGAGTAGTTTTCTGGCTATTACGAGTTCCGGTTTCCGATGTGGGAGATCGAGCGGGCGGTGGGGCAGTTGGAGAACATGGAAGTGACGGTGACAGCCACCATCGGAGAGCACTTCTGGAATGATTTTGCAGAGGGGTACTCAAGGGCCCGCATCTACAACTCCACCCTTCGACTCCACTTTCTCGGTGGATCACCCCAGGTCTTCAAACCTGGAATGGTCTTTACCTCATACGTGAGTTTTTCAAGAAAATTTTTATTTTCCTAAGAAAATTTTTATTTTCCTGAGAAAATTTTTATTTTTCTAAGAAAATTGTTTTCTATGAAAAATTTATTTTTCTAAGAAAATTTTATTTAACAAGCAAAATTTTATTTTTCTAAGAATTTTTTTATTTTTAAGAAAATTATAATTTTGTAAAGAAAATTTTAGTTTTCTTAAAAAATGCACTTTGATTTTTGGACAATGGAGCTAAAAAAAAACTTACGATTTTTAACAAATTAAGAATTTATTTTTTTTAGTGGCGTTGACCCTTATTCAATTATTGAGTTTCCATAAAAGGATTTCTTAAAAACACATTTTTTAATGAAAAATTCGCGTGACAGATGTCACCTCAAATTGTTTTTAAACTTTTAATTATGAAAAATAATATTTTCGAAATAAGTTTGGTTTTCTCTGTGTTAGAGTCTTACGTTCAAAAATATATAATGATTCTGCTTTGTTTTTTGTTGGACTCTCCGACCTTCGATTAAGGCAGTTTATTTCTAAATTCAAAAAAAGAAATTGCTTTCACTTTCTTTTTTTTTTTACTTCTATTGTTCAAAATTTTGAAAAATTTTGTGCCTGCTAGCTGACGATTTCGTACCAAGATGGCTCCCCTTTGAACTTATATCGCCTCTGGAAGAGTGACATGGAGGTTCAGGCCGAGGTGGTGATGACTTCGCGAGGTGTGCGCCGCCTCGACGTCCGCCGCGTGCTAATGCTTCCCGACTCACCTGGAATTTGGAAAGTGGTTTTTAATCTCAAGCAAGAGCTATCAGCCGGTAAGGTCCCACCGACATATTTCCCGGTATTATTTCCCATAATTTCCCATAAACTTTTCCTGAAAATGGACTTTGTTCCAGGCTACAACCGTCCCCGAGAAACAGCACAAATCATCAACGAAGTTCAGTCGCTTCGAATCCAAGCCTCTTTTTCCAACAAGTATTCTGAAACGGCTCAGGCAGAGCTTTTGGCTGTGGCGCATTACTCGCCCAAAAACAGAAACATTCGTGTATCTTCATCTACGACCAATCCTAAAGTAAGATCGAAAAAAAAGCGTTTTTTTTTTTCTTCGAAAATTGCTCCGAAAAGGGTTTGGCAGTTTATGTCGACGAGAATGGATGTGATTTATGGGGTTCTTCCGTGATTTTTTTCAATTGATTTTCCATTTCAATTTTCTTAATGCATTGTTTTTTAGGTGGGCGAATACATTGTTTTTCATGTTCGAACCAATTTCTACATGGATCGCTTCACTTACCTCGTCATGTCCAAAGGGGTCATTCTACTCAGCGGAAGTGAAAATATGGAATCGACCATCAAAACGTTTGCGATTCCAGTCAACCCTGTAAGTATACCGTGGAATTTCAAAATTTCGAAAAAAGAATTTTCAAAAAAAATCGTAACCTCTTGTCGCTTCAGGAAATGTCACCAGCGGCGACCATCGCCGTGTATCATGTCTCCAAACACATGGAAGTTGTCACCGACACGCTTACGTTTCCGGTCAATGGCCTCTCCAGGAACAATGTAATCAAAACAGGACTAAAATGCTTGAATATTTGTCATATTTGTCAGATTCGTCAAAATTTGTCAGAAATTTGCAGATCTGTCAGAAATTGTCAGTTTACAGAATTGCTAAAAATAACTGGAATAGTTAACTAACTACGTTTTGAAATCGCTGTTGTTTTTAGTTTACGGTAGAAATCAACAACAAGAAAGAAAAGACAAATAATTTTGTGGAGGTCATCGTAAGGGGTCAACCGGGGGCCTACGTAGGGCTCTCAGGGATTGACGCAGCGTTCTTCTCGATCCAGGCCGGAAATGAAATTTCGTATGGAGAGGTACTTCAAAATTTTGAAAAAAAAAAATTTGAAAAATTGCGTTTAAACCTAAATTTTTTTTTGTACAAATTGCAGTGTTTCGATTTAAAATTCGACTTTTTCATTGCAAATATTTCAGGTTCTGAGTAAAATGATAAATTTCGATGAAGACTCGAACGGAACGCACATCCACAAATGGCTTTCACGTGAAGGGCTCCCTGACGAAGTGGTCTACTTTCCAGCACATTCTTATGGGATTGATGCAAATAGAACATTTGAGTAAGCTGCTGTAGAAGTAGAGATTTAAGCAAAACGTTTTTATGTAGTTTTTCAAAATGTGCTTTCTCCTGGAGACTTTCTCTTTTCCAAAAACCATTGATTTTGGGATTAGGATTGTCACGGGTGGGAGAGCTCATTAGGGCTGATTGAGAGGCCTTGTTTAAGAAAGTGGTGTTTCGAATTTTCTAAAAGTCTTTCTCTTTTTTTAAAAAACTTTTCCAGGTTTTCAGGTTTAGTGGTTTTTAGTGACATTTCCCTTCCGCGGAGACAGGAGGTCTGTAACGAAACAGCAGGCTGGTTCCCTTGCTACACTGGAGGCCCAAGCGCATGCTACAGACAGGAGAAACGCTGCGATCGTGAAAGGGATTGTGCAGGTACAAAAAAAATATTTCAATAATTATGAAGAAAAATTGCAATTCAAAACAAAAAAATTATTAAAAAAAAAATATAAATACTGCAATTTAAAACAAAACGATGTTTTTAAAAGCAATATAGCTTGACATTTATAAAACACAACTGAAATGGGACCAGCAAAACTATGTTTTTGGAACAGAATTTAAAGAGAAATTTTTTATTTATTTTTGAATGGCATTTTTCTTGAACAATACTCGATTTTTATAAAATAATTTGTGAAAATTAAATGAAACAATTATTCTGTTTCTTCTGTTACAGACGGAACAGACGAGTCAAATTGTAAGTCTACTCGAATGGTTTTTTTTTTGCAAATAAAAAACAAAAATTTGTTTACATTTTTAAAAATTTGAATTTTGAAAAAAAAAATTCTTGGTTTCAAGGCCCTTGGTACAATGCAACTGAGCTCGTTGAGTTCAAGCTAAATCGCTTCAATCGAATGCAGCGACTTTACGATAATGTTTGGCTCTGGAAGGACATCAACATCGGTCCACATGGTATGCCCTTCATTTTGCGTAAACTGTTATGACAAAGCTTAGGAAGATATTTCAGGAAAAAAAAGGGTACCAGAAAAGCAAAAAAAAATTGTAAGGGTTATTTTAAGGGCACTTTATCTTCACTCTTCCTGTTCCCGAGAGACCGGCTTTATGGATGGTCTCCTCCATTGGCGTAAGCCCGTCTTTTGGCTTTGGACTCCTCAAAGCTCCCATTGGGGTAAGATTTTGAAAAAAAAAATTGAAAACAGACGTTCAAATTTTTTTTTTTTTTGAAAATTGAAATTTTTTTTTAGTACTCCGGCGTTCGTCCACTGTTCATCAACGTCGAAATGCCAGAAAAATGCCGCCAAGGAGAGCAAATCGGCATTCGCGTCACTATTTTCAATTACATGCAAAAAGACATAGAGGTTTTGGTAGTTTTGGCAGATTCACGTGACTACAAATTTATACACGTTGAAGCGAAGGGCATTGTACAGCACTACAACCCTCGTACATCATTCGGAGAGCATCAGAATCTCATCTGGATTCCGTCTCAAGGTAATTGATGCTAATTCCATGCACTACATAAACGCCGTTCTAAAATAAAACAAAATCGCGTATATCTAAAAAGTCGATTGTAGTTGTATTTTTAGAGCGAAAGTCAAAATCAGATTCTAATAATTACAACGTTAGCTAAAAAATTAATTAAATATTGATTAAAAAAATGATATTATTTTAAAACGCCGTTTGAAAATTTTATAATTTCGAAATTTGTTTGGTCAAAATGCATCAAAAATGGATCAAAATTGATCAAAAAATCATTGATTCTAGACACTGCTCAAGTGCATTACCCAATTGTGGCAACGAAAATTGGACAAATTCAGGTGACCATCAAAGCTGTCTCTCAAATTGCGAGGGATCAAGTCACGAGAACTTTGACAGTTGGGGTATGCTCTATTTAAATATAAAAATTTGTATGAAATATAAATAATTTAAATTTAAATGATTTAAATAATGTTTCAATTAATTATGTAATTTTTTTAATTTGACGCAGCCCGATGGCGCCCCTCAGTACCGTCACATTTCCGTTCTTCTGGACCTTAGTAATCGAGCTTACGTCCTCCAATTTATGCACGTTAACGTTACAGAGAGCCCAATTATCCCAAGGGACCCGGATAGGTACTACGTTTATAGTTCAAATTTGGCGGAAATTTCCGTAGTGGGTGACGTAGTGGGTCCTGCATTTGCGACGATGCCTGTAAACGCTTCGTCGCTCCTTGGAGGGAAACCGATGGTTAGTGGACTATTTAAACAATTTTTAAAAAAGACAATTTTCAAATTTTAAAATTCAAAACAATATGAAAATGGATTTTTTAGGACTCCTCTGAGCACAATATGTTCAGCTTCGCTGCAAACCTCTACACCCTAATGTACTTGAGATTGACCAATCAGAGGGATCGAAACACATATCGCCACGCCTTCCACCACTTAAACGTCCTTTTTCAGCGTCAACTCAGTTTCCAAAATGATGATGGTTCCTTCAGCCTCTTTCGCAGCGATTGGAATCACTCCAGCCCCAGCGTCTGGACCACGGCCTACTGCGCAAGGGTCTTTGCAGAAGCGAGCTTTAACGAATGGGAAAATTTCCTTTTTATTGACACAAATGTAAGTTACAAAAAGATATTATTTAAATTTTAAAAAAAATTCTAGGCTGATTTGATAAATTTTTGAAAATTGATTACTAAAATTTCATGTTTTTTGTTAAGGTGATTTCGAAAGCCGTTGATTGGGTGCTGAAGTACCAGACGCCAGAGGGCTCTTTTTATGAAGTAACGTCGTATTCAAATCGAAGACTTAACGATTCCGTCATGCACGATCGCTGGCTCTACACTCCCAACATTACGCTGACAGCGCATGTCCTCATTGCATTACACGCAGTCAAGGATTTACCTGGGGTGAGTTAAAATTCACAATTAAAGTTAACTTTTAAAAGCATTTTTTGATTGAACGTTAACGTCGTTTAAAAATTAAAAAATTTTATATAAAAGAGTTTATAATTTCAATTCACTAGCTGCAACGTCAAACAGCCCAGCAGAATTTTAATTGTTATTCAATTAATTTTAATTTAAAACTTTTTGTGAAAATTTTCCATGTAGGCGGTTGGCCCACGTCTTGCGCATGCGCGACAACGAGCGATTCAGTACTTGGAGACGAAGGTGGACGAGCGTCGTGATTCGTTGCAACCATACGAATCCGTATTGGTGGCCTACGCCCTCATGATCAGTAAAAGTCCGAAGGCTGATCAAGCATTTATGATTGTTTCTGGACAAGCGAGATACGAAGGTGGCTATGCGTACTGGGGGAGAGAGCAAGTGTAAGTTGGCATTCTTCAAGGGAAAGTTGTCACTTTTGAGGAGAAAGTGGAGAAAGTTTGCAAAAAGTTGTAAAATTGACTTTCCAGGCCTCTTCCGTCCTTTATCCTGGAGAATAACAAGCCCTTCCTCCTCCCTCGCCTTCCATTTAAATACGATTCTGAAAATATTGAAACGACTGCCTACGCCCTCATGATCTACGTCGCGAGGCAGGAAATCAGGGTAGAATCCATTGTGAAGTGGCTCAATTCCCAGCGGCTCTACAATGGAGGTTGGGCTTCGACGCAGGTAAAAACCGGACATTTTTGAAAAAAAAAAAGTTTCAAAATTTTGTAATTTTTTTAAAACAATATTTTCAGTTTGAGTATTACAGTACTTTTTTTGAATTTAGGATACTGCCGCAGCATATCGAGCTTTGATTGACTATACGATTAGGCAAAAGATACGTAATGTGACGGAGTTGACGGTGACTGTCGAAGCGGCAGCGATGCCTGGCGTCGCACGCACTTTCCATGTGAATGCGAACAACTTGGCAAAGATGCAGCACGTTAAGGTGGGCGTGGCAAATTTTTAAAAAATCTTTTTGAAAGCATGATTTTTTTTTGTTTTAAAATTATTTAAATTATTTCTAAAATATTTTTTTTTTAGTTTCAAAACGCTTTTGGCACTGTGAGCGTAGAGGCGAAGGGAGCTGGATACGCCATTTTGCAAATGCAAGTTCAATATGGCGTCGACCGCACACGTTTCGTTACGAAGCCTCCCGTCTATGCATTCAATTTACATCCACGCTTCAGCTCAAGAGGCAGAAATGCGTCGTTAATTGAATACCGCTCGTGTCAGAGGTAAAAAAACAGCGATTGATCGCTGTATTTCCACATCTAAAACGCTGTTCTAAGTTTTTTTTTTAAATTTTGAAATTAAGCTGGACACTGCTAGAGGAATCTGAGCGATCTGGAATGGCAGTGCTGGAGGTACTGATTTTGAATTCCATCTTAAAGTAGCCTAATTGAAAAAATATATATAATAATAATTGCTTACTTTAACTATAGTTAAATTAATTGTTAATTAATGATTTTAATTGATTTAGGTTAACCTCCCTACGGGTTATTTTATTCATCAACCAAAGTTAGACAACTACGTTCTCTCTCGACAAGTTCCGACTCTCAAGCGTGCTAGATACTTGGTAGACAAAGTTGTGCTGTATTTCGAATATGTAAGTTTAAGATTTTGAATTTTTTTTTAAGTTTTGTCAAAATGTGATTTCAAAAAATTTAGAATTTTAAAAAGACAAATTTTGTTATATAATTTCGAAAAACAAACATTCTCCAACTTAACTGGGAATAATGAAGAATGCCTCATTGAAAAATGTTATTTTTTTTTCAGTTGGAACAGAACCCTACCTGTGTAAATTTCACAGTCGAGCGATGGTACCCTGTGGCAAACTTAACGCGTTACATACAGGTGAGTCACAGGTTAATTAACACTGGAGCAGTAAAATCAGCAATATTTTTGAAATTTTGAAAAAAATATTTTTAATATTTTGTATTTTTAGACTCGAGTTTACGACTACTACGCTCCCGAAAGATTCAACGAAACGATCTACGACTCCTACGACACGTACAATTTGGACATTTGTGAAGTTTGCGGAAGCTATCAGTGTCCCTACTGCCCAATATTTGCAAGTGGGCCCTTAACGTCCCTTCCCTCTATTTCTGTGATCTCAGCAACTTTAATTTCAATATTAATTACTGTACACTTAACTTAATTAACAAATTATAGCTAATTCTGTCCATCAAGAGTACAAGATCAATTTTACATTCATGACTTTTTCCAGGAAATAACTGGAGAATTTTACTATAGACTTTTAGGCAGCTCTACTATTAATTATTACAAAATAATAAGATGAGATCATGACATCACAACGATTGTAATAATCTCATTTTGTACCTTTCTAAAGCGTTTATAAAATTTGTTGTACATAATGACGTCAAAGTTAGAAATAAGTCTTTTTTTAAACTTAAAGCTATTTAAAAAAATATTCTTCCATGTTTTTTTCCCGCCATTTTGTTTTTTAAACAGTTTTTTTTAACCCAGTGACGCATTGGACTTAAATGTTAGAATAGACAGAAACTATTTTTTTTATGCCTGATGTTGTGTAACATTATTGGTGACGGTCTTTTGTAAAGCCAATAGGAGCTAGTCTCAGCTCTTGCGAGTAATTTTCATAGTAAATTAAATAAGATTTAACTTTAATTGTTGTAGTTAATTTCATTATTATGTTTATGTAATTTTAATTTATTATCTTGTTTTACTTATATGCAAAAACAAAATTGCCAAAAAATAAACATGTGAAATTTATGCAACAGGAAACTGTGTTGGGAAGTAGATGAGGTGTTAATGATTATTGTTTTCTATTCTACGAAACCGATTTTTTGATTATTTGATTGAATTGATTAATTTTGTTGTTAAAATCTTGCTTGGCTTATTTTAATTTGTACAACTGAAGGGGTTGTTGAAATTGAAATTTCCATGTGAGTTATAATTACGAAAGCATTTGTGACGAAGACACACGGGCTGACAGTATAGATTGGTTTCGTATGCACGTCTCTTACCAATAGAACAAAAGCATTTGCAAAAACGCTGTTAAATAGGATATTTTTTTCATTGGAAAATATTTTTAATACTTCTAGTCAAATTCAGCTAGCGGCTGCAGATAGTTGTTCAATTCATTTAGAATGAAGCTCTGGATCCGACTTGTGATTGTCGTCAATTTTACAACAGCATTGGCTGCTCTGGTAAACACTATTTTATAAAAAAGAAATCAAATTTTAAATTAAAAACACTTTAAAATATTTAAGAGTACTTTTTTGAATAAGTCCTTCTGGTCGATTTTGATGAGTGAGGGTGTACTCTTCAAAATTGGCGAGAAAGTGCAACCCTACATTCTACTTTCCACTGCTAGACCAGCACACTTAACCCGAAGGAGTAGAATGCATGAGGGTAGTTTGGTGTCATGTACAAATTCACTTTACCATCTTTAAACTCAACTTTCTCCTCTTAGGTTGTTAGTTTGATCAACTTACATTTAGTTTACTTCACTCACTTCTTGACTGAGTAAATTATTTGAATTTACTTTAAAACCGTGGTTTTACTTTAAAAAAAGTAAAGTACAAAGAGAAAACTTTGACCCTTAAATACCAAAAAGGGTACCCTCAGAGGTCACTCAGGGGTCTTTGAGACCCGTATTTTATTTCATAAAAGTATAAAAAAAAAAAACTTTTGGGTACTTTTGGACCCCATAGGGTCACTTCAAGTCGAATGCTAAAACAGCTATATTTTATTTCTGTATTTCCTCAACCATAATTTTCAGAATTGGAGCACAACCCATACGAAAATCCAGGCAATCACTACAATTGTAAGAAATGAGAATTCTGGGCTACACTACCAATACAAGGATCAAGAAATTGATCCAATTGCATTTTACACCGAGGAAAGAAAAGAGCTCGTAATTTGTCAAATTAAACCTGAAATTCCAAAATCTGAAGATGAGGATATCAAGTACTCAAAATACGTTTTCGTCGCTCTTTTCATCAAAAAATGATGGTAACCGTTTTAATAAAAATCCACGTCGTATTGGGGAAGAGTACGAATCGGCTTTCGAAGCGAAATATGCTGCGGAAGCATATTTGGGCAACTGGGACGCTTTCACCGAGCACTGGAACCGGCCGAAAATCAGCGAAACGACATCGCTGCCCAAAAATCTACCGATGATGGAAGGATACGAAGTATTGAAATTACGAAAGGTTCAAGATACACAGAAAGTTGCTGTCATTCATGTAAATGTAGCGGATACGCCACACACTTTCCTTTACAAAATTTTCACAGTAAATGTCGAAAGTGATGACGATGTCAAAAGCGGTGATGTCAAAGTCAACGATGTCAAAAATAGCGCTGATGTCAAAGAAGGCGATGAGAATGGTTCCTTGGGGAGAGTTGAAGGCATCCTAAGTACCTACCTGGGTCACCCGCAGGCACTTTTGACAAATGAAGGGGCCCTCCCTTTTGACGCAGCTGATTGTACCCTGCCCAATGATAGCATGATGTCACTGGAGTCTGCCAAGGTCCTGGAACCACTCGTCGTTGACATTTTAAAGTCTGACAAAATCAGCTTGTCAACCGGCTGGCTCATCCGGGAAGATGAACCAGTACAAAAGAAATTTGTGGCCGTTTTTCGATCGCTGGAGTCTGTTCCAGTGCCGCTCTACTTTTTCATCGCTGGAACGCTGACTGAGCATGGACTCGAAGAGCTGGCGAAAGTTGGAAAAGTACAAGAGAAATCTGAAGTGAAAGCAGAAATTTTTAAATATATTTTGGACAATTGGAATCGCAGTTTACAGCCAATGGAATGGAGGTTTCAAGACGGCAATTTTGAAGAAGATGAAAACTTTCTCCTAGAATTGTGCGCCACTGCGTTTTGGTTGCAAGGAAAAGCTGACAAAATCGAGGGAATTCGCTCTCAAAGACAATTCGAACTGGGTGGTCCAAAATGCTCAATTTACACATTCACTAAAGAGGTAGCGTTTTTCTTTGTAGTGACCCTTGAGGGTCAAATATTGCATGTAGGGTATCCGCAGGGGTCACTTGAGGGAGCTGAAAAGGGTCTTGTCCACTACCTCAAGAATCCCATGAGGTTTTCAGAAAGGAGTTTTAGAAATGGAATTGTAAGTTTTTAGATGTCAAACAAAAGCTATTATTATAATGATTACTTTTTATTCGTTTATTAATAAATTGTCAATCAACTTAATTATTTAAAATATTATTTAGGGAAAGTATGACAAGCTCCCACGCGGATTGGACAAGGCAGTGCTTGTACGCTTTATTTCGACAGACGAGAAAATCACAGAGATTTTGCAGGAGGCCAGAGAAAACTTTGAGAAGGAGAAAGCAGAGGAATCTAAAAAAGAGTCAGGGAAAATAATAGGAAAAGGAACAAAGAAAGTAGTGAAAACAAGAGAAAACACAACTGAGAAAAAAGAGAAAACAACAATTGAGACAGTGAAAGCAAGAGAAGATGCTACTGATAAAAAAGAGAAAAACACAAGTGAGGTAGTGAAAACAACAGAAAACACAACTGAGAAAAAAGAGAAAACAACCATTGAGGCAGTAAAAGCAACTGAGAAAACAACAAAAGAAAAAGAGAAACATTGGGATTTTTGGGAATGGGCCAAAGTTTTCTTCCGTTTTGTCGGAATTGTCGCCTCAACGGAAAACCAGATTGAAAATAACGAAACCACCTTCATCTTCGTGTTCAGTTGTGGAATCAAAGACGCTCCTGAACTTAAGATCAATTTCACTTTGTTGATTCACGTTAAAAATTTTGAATTTGATTACATGAATGACTCTTGCTTTGATAACACATTGATTCAACTTATGGATTGCAAAGTTGCTGATTTCGAGAAAGCGAATCAAAACATGTATCCCTATGTAGCAGGACTCCTGCGGAACCGTTCGCGCTGAATTACTGCAATTTTTTTTAACCAATGCAATTATTATGAAATTATAATTAATTAAATTACAGCCTTTCATTATGAAACGCTTTTGTCGATGAGTGTGCGAATAATATTATTCTTTAGCAATAAAGTTAATTTTTGAGGACGTCCGCTTTGAAATTGGATTTTCTTCTTTTTTTTTTTAGAAGTTGTAGCTTGTTGTTTTAAATTGGATTGTGTACAAGTTGTTGTTGCTGTGCCTCATTGTGCTCTAAATATTTCACTCCTCATTTATCAGGCGTTCACCTTTCCTCGAAGTTGTCGATCGCTGAATTGAGAAAATTGTCGATCGCTGAATTGGGAAAATTGTCGACTAGAATGCGTGAAAGTAGAGCTATAAACCCCCGAAAAGTGCTTTTTTTTTGGAACGAGAGATACACGTTAGTGTATTCCATGAGAAGCCATTTGTCAGGTGGAGGATAAATCACGTTGATTGCTTTCTCTACCTTTCATTTTTCATGGATACAAGGAGAAAGTTCCTATTGTTTGACATGGAGAGAATAAAAGAAAAATATGTGTAAAATGAACCTTATTAAGTCTCCGTGTCATTTATTATTATTAAACATCAGCATGACGTTTGACACACACACTTTTCCAATACGAAATCGAAAAAAAAAACGCAGTGAAAGCATCGCAAAACGTTATTCTAAGAACCCTTGGTGCGCTTTTGATTGAAAAAATAATTTCAATAATGCTTTCTCTGAGACGCAACGCTCGATTTTAGTTAATAAGCAAATGATGCATTTGCTACCAATTGATGATACAGAGCATTCAAATTTGCTGATATTTGTAAACGTAAATTTTAAATTAAAATTAATTAATAATAATTTTAGTTAAAAATTTTACGTTTTCAAATTTTTTATTTAAGAAAGGAATTTTTTTTGGGTTCATTGAACAGAGAAAGCACTTGACGCTTTTCAGTTGGGCGTCACTTCTCGTTATGCTAATTAATGTCACTTGTGCATTGCGAAAAATTGGAAATCCATAATATCCTGACTCATTTTCTCTTCCTTGTTTTTTTTATTGCGGTTCTGAATAGGGGTTTTGGTTTACAATAAAATGGACTAAGCACATGAAGAAAAAAAATACACTCAAGGCACAAGGAGGGTGAAGTGTGTGAAAGCATTTTTTTCTGCCTAAATAACGGTAGGACTTTGCAGTTGACGAATTTGCCACTTACGACAAAATCGCGTGTTGAAACCAAAACTAGGGTCAGTTTCCTTCGTGGAGTGCAACTGACAACAGTGCAAAGTCTTCAATGTAGAAAAAGACCACGGTTTTCAGTTCAGTTTAATTTTTAACAGTTCAGTAAAAAAATGAAAAATAATTCTGAAATGATCCAAACTCACATTTATTTCCAGTTTTGAAAAGAGTTGCGTCACAGAGTAGAGCTCTTCAGGATGGCTGCTAATTACGGAATTGTATTTTATTCAGTTTTAAGTGCAACTCTTCTACTCGTAATTAGTAAGTAAACGCATTCTACAACTTTTTTTTTAGAAAAATTTAAGCATTGCATTTAAAAATTTACAATACATCAAAGTAATTCGGTAGAAAGTTCAATTCTGAGAAAACCAAAACCGAGAATCCAAAATACTAGAAAACCAAAACCGAGACAATCCGAACCTGGATTCTTGGTTTTGGATTCTATCTAGATTTTGGTTTTTTTTCGGTTTTGATTTTTCCGTATTGAACATCTACCGTGTGAATAACTTTGGTATATTATAAATCACAGCATAGAGGTCCAGAAAATGGTGTATTTTTAAAATGTTGCATTGACGCTACGTATCTCAAAACTCATAAATATTCTTTAGTATTATTAATACAAAATTTTGAGTGGCGTTTAAGTCTTCGTAATGATTTTAACGTAACATGAATTTTTAGGAAATGAACCAAAATGTCTATTTTGATTCTACGTATAAATTCAAAGTTCAATGACCGAAAGGCCACTTACGACTATTTTCATCCATTAATTCTCACCTTAGCTTGAGAGTGCCTTATCAGCTTCAAAATGGTAGTATAAACGTTTTTCTCAAAATTTAAATCTCACTTCATTTAACAAAGAGAAAACGGGGGTCGCATGCAACGAATCAATTACTTTTTCCTCTCGTAAAGAGAAAGCTGGAGAAAGTCAATTTGTGTAAAATATAAGAAAGCTAATTTAGATTTAAATCTCGAAATTCATTCAAAATGCCGGTTAAGTAACGGTCATTGTACTCTGCTTTTCCGGACCTGTATTTGATGATTTCATTTAATATTCGCTTACCTCATAATTTTTGTAAACTGTCCGTCAAGTGAAAGGGACAACACAACAACAAAAAAGGGGGTTCAATAGCCGCATTAATTTTTCATGGCCCACTTCGGCTTAAGCACCACCAAGGCCCATGCATAATTTCATTTTTACATCAATTCAGGTGGAGTGAAAGGTGCTTTGATGGAAGTGAAAGCTCCGCCCCCAAAATGCCTGGAAGCTGACTTAAGGGAGTGTTCTGTCACTGCTGAGTCCCTTATTAAGGACCCTGGCCTCATCTTCCCTGACAAGCCCTCCACACTAGACAGAGTTTGCAAGTAAAGCATTTGTGCAATATTAAGAAAAAATGCAATGCATTTGAAAAAAAACGCACTGTATTTTATTAAAAAAATGCACTGTACTTTCTCTTTTTACTGTTTACAGTACCTGGAATAAGCTAACTTCGTGCATCGACAACTACACGACCAAGTGCTACACCCTAGCCGAAAAGAGAAAGTTTGATCGACATTTCAAGGAATCCATCACGGCCATGACCACCGTTTGCACGGATCAGAGCTACCGAAATGGTAATCTACATTTTTTTTTTCAAAAGAAAAAGCATTTTGAATTTTTTTTTTGAAAATTTTTTTCTGAATTTTTTTTTTAAGATTATTTGAAATACGCCCCCTGTGTAAGGCGGGTAACCACCGATGGAGAGCATTGTGGATTTCCGTATCAGATCCTGATTGATCAAATTTCAAATCCAGAAGTGACCATGAAACAGCTTTGTTGGTAAATTCCTTGCTAATGTTTTGAACCGCAATTAGGAGATTTGGATGATAATTTATCAAAAATGACAAATGACAAAATGATAAACATTGTCAGCTCAAGAACGAAGTTTAAGAATTGCATATTGACAAAGACAAAAGAGGTATGCGAAGAGGGAGGAGAAAGCAGTCCAACAGGGGAGAAAGTTCCGATAGGATCAGCGAAACCGATGAACATAACCATGTTTGCGCAGCAAGTGGTTGACAAGTCCTTGGCATTTATTGCCCAGCAATGTGCGGAGATTCGGTAAACAGATAACTAATTAAGTGTCAGCTAATTAGAGCGACCCTATTTGCTAATTGCTGTTTGTACAGAAGCAACAAAAACGACTGCGAAACCGGCAATGCAGTTCTCCTGCGCCCGAACAGTAAGGGACCGTTGGTGAGCGAAGAGAATTTCCAGGCTGACGCTTCCGACCCCTCCAGGCACCCTGTCCTGAGTCCAGCGATTCCAGCGATTCCAGCGAATACGAAATTTCAAACTGGACAAGAGGTGAATGGGAATTTGTGGAACACGAACAGCGTCGCATCGCTGGAAGTGAAGCAGCCCGTGGACTTTAACCTGCCTGCTTCGGCTGGAAGCAAGAAGGAATCATTTCAGGCTGCAGCCAGCTTGGGTTTGGTTCCCAAAGGAACAGAACCCAAGACAATTGACAAACCGCAGAATGACAGGCTAAAACTTTCTGGAAACGCTGGATTCGCTGGAAAAGAGGGAGGGGAAAACGCTGGAAATTTCATGCTTCCTAGTTCTTTTTTGCAATTTTTGATGACGCTGAGATTTGCTTGGCTGATTGTGCTGTAGGTTTAAATCACCGTTTGTAGTAATGAAAATGATTGATTGATTTTTCTTGGAAATTAAATCACAACTTTGAGATTGATTGAATGATTTATAAAATGGAAGAAATTTGATTTGTACTTGGTAATCTTATTATGAAAATTTTTTCAATCAAAAAATTTATAGGTGAATAAAAAACTAAAAAGACGAAAAAAAAAATCAATTTTTAGAAAACACACGAACATCCTCTTGCACCTTCACAGAATGAAACTCAGATGAAAACAAAAATAAGTTTATTTTTTCGATGACGTTAGTTCAATGCAAATAAATTTTGATTCATGTTGCATTGGCCAAAACTAATTAAAAATGCTAGAATAATTATGTAAATTAATATTTTTCAAAATCACAATTTCCTTTATGTAATTTATTTTCAAATTATTTAGATACACCAAATTTAATAATTCGTGATAGAGCTTCTGTGTTTTGTTCTTTGATCGCTGCACGACATGCAGTTATGATTTCTGCTTTTGGACGTCCCACTAAAGTTGAAAAAAAAAGATTTTTAAATTAAAAAATTTTTTTTAGAAAAACTAAAATTTTGAAAAACTGTCTAGTCCTACTGTGACTGTGATTAAAAATTTTGTACCTCGGAGTCGTGCAGATTTCTGAATAATTTGATTAATAGCTTTGATACTCTCCACAACGTTTTCGTTGGTGGTGCATCTAATCTGATGTTGCGTAATTAGGCCCTTGTTCACCTCGTGCAATTGAGTGTACCATTTTCGCATTGCCTTTCTATTATTTAAATAAAAATTAGCCATGATGTGAAGATAGCAAGTCAATACCGAGAAAACCGAAACCGAGAAAACCTAAGCCGAGAAAACCGAAACCGAGAAAACCTAAACCGAGAAAACCTAAACCGAGAAAACCTAAAACGAGAAAACCAAAACCGATATCTCCCATATTATGCTTATGGACGTTGTCAGTTTAGGTTTCTCGGTTTTGGTTTTCTCGGTATTGACATTGAACCAATTTTAAATGCTTTTTGTCCCTCTTACGTGTCTCCTATCATTCTTGCGTCCTCGGCTCGAATTAAAAGCGTTTTGAGAATTCCTGATTGGTCGGCAATATCGGCTCCGAGACGCTCATTGGTCTCTTGATACTCGTCAACAGCCCTCAGCAACATTTCCAATTGGGCAATTTCTTCCGGGAAATCAGCTTCCGTCTGAAAAAAAAAATCGGTTTATTTTAAAACAAAATTTTGTAAAGGGAGTTTTGCTTAGCCTATAAATGAAGACTATTATAAATTTTTTTTTTCGAATTTCAGCTAAGTCGAACGATAGCTAACTTTTCAAAAAACAAATTACTTCTTTTGAATGGGATTGAAATTAATTTTTTCATAAAATTTAACATACATTTACCAACACATTTCTCTACATTTTAGTATGCAAATGAGTAATATGGTCGGAGTGGCTAGCAATAAAAACAATAACAAACGTCACATGGTGTTGAGTAACATGTGACGTTTCGTTTTGACAAATGCTAATGCTCTCTCCAAGGTCA
>VYYI01000026.1:0-75874 GCA_021029175.1 Bilobella aurantiaca | reverse complement strand
TGGAGGGTTCGAAGGATTCGGGGTTCGGCGAACCCTTCCCATAAGAGGATGTGTTAAATCGAACCCTAGCGAACCCGGTTAGAGGGTTCGCTTTATTTATGCTAATTTGATGGGTTCGATTTGGTTCGGATCGCCGTACCTGTAGGTACGGTACGGTTCGATTCGCTAATATTATGGAGGATTCGGGGTTCGCTATGGAAGGTTCGGCGAACCCAAATGTACACGTGTGGTTGAACCCGACTGACTCGAGCGAGCAAATGTGAACAGCTGATTTTGGCGCTTTATTTTATGAAATTATTACTTTCGCGTGCACTCAACCTTATTTAATTTGAAACATTAAAAAAACATTAACTTATTAAATTAACTTAAATTGACTGTATTTTATTAATTGCACTTATTAACTTGTCTTAAGACTTAATTCATATGAGAATTAAGATATTGTAGAATTATCAAAGTGAATTATTGGCCAAATTATACTTATACTTCTAAATATAAATTACTTTATAAATTATTCTTAAAGCATTACTCGATACAGTGACATCCCAAAAAGTTGTATAAAACAAAAGGAAATATTGATTTTCAAATTGTAAGCAATTAATTAAGATTTGATTTCCAACTCCACTTCTGCATCTTTTTTCGTTTCGTTTCCGATTTCGAGTGTGTAGGCGTTGACCATCCCATACAGTACAGCTACGATTTTGACCAGTGTTCCATCACTCAGCTTTCTTGGCCGTCCTGGACAAGATTCAATTAGAAAAACAGACAATTATCAATCCATCAATTAGAAAATGGACAAGAATTCTGTAAATTTTCAGCCCTAAGAAATGCATTGTATGGTTCCATTTTTTATTTGAAAATTGTAAGTCTTGGTAATGATGGAAAGAAGTTATGGAGAAAATATTCTGTCTTTCAGAGCGACGCGTACCATTTTCAGAAATTACGGAATGGTAACCGTGGAAAGTGGGCAGGTCCTTGGTGCTGTAGACCGTGCGTTGGGTCAATGCTGCCGAAAATCTCCGCAGCATTATTTCTAGCTCGACTGAAGTGGGTTCCAGCCGAGCAATACACCGAAATAGGTACTGGAGCGTTTTGGACGTTTCTTGTGGGAGTCGACGCAGGGTCTCAACGTAGTCATTGGCATGAAGCACAATGGTGGTCAACTCATCGCTGCCCAGAAGCGGATGCCTTAAGTGCTCCAGCCATAAAAACATCAGGCCAGTGAGGATGTACAAGTTCTTTTCATTGCCAAGCCGAATCCAGGCTCCGACGCCCTTCTGATTCAATTCAAGCCGATACTGACGAATAAATCGAGCAAGGCCTTCGGCCATATTGATGTGGTCCGAGAGAAAGGCGCGGATGACGTCAGCTCCTTGATAAGGTACTTCGACTGGCTGCAAGGGACAATAGTATTTAATTAAGCATGGAAATAGTGACTTGAATGAATTGTTTAGAAAATTTAAGCTTACGCTGAATGACGTTTTAAGGCTTGTCGTTGATCCAGTATCTGTTGGAGTCGATGCTGGTATGATACTGGCAACAAAACTTTCACTAACTGGAGTATCCGGCGTTCCAGGAATTGGGTGACAAGCATCTTCATCCAGTGAAACAACTGGCAGCACATTTTGTCGCCCTGATAATGTCAACAGTCTCTCGCAAATCACATTTAAAATCTGAAAAGAAAGTCATTCAGATATTTTTCGCAGATTACAACTTCGCAAATTGCAACTGCAAGTCTTCAAGACTAACTTATGGAATAATACAGAACACTTGAAGTTTTCAAGTAAAAAAAAAGCATTTGACCCATATTTCCTCGATTTCATGTCCACTTATTAAAATTAATGGAAAAATGAAAAAGGTGGACAGATGTATTTTTCAGTCGGATTATCAAGTTTAATTCATCATTGTATTTATTGGGGGGTTAACTTAAATAATTATCTTTAATTTTTAATTTTATTTTTAGTATTTTTCACCTTTGGAATGACCCTAAGCGTCTTGCACTCCCTTCCATGTAAAATGACTCTCTGACGCTTCAAATACTGTGACAGCGTAAAGTCTTGAAGTTTTCTGTCTTTGAGAAGATCCCGATTACAAAAAACGATACAATTTGGAAGTAGAAATTGTTCGAATTGTTGAACAATGAGGATATGGAGTCGACTCTGAACGGCTCCAGGCCGCTTACTACGAACGAATCGAATTGCATCGTTGGCTCGAAGTCGCATGGCGTAGACGAGGTATGAGGCAATTAGGACTCCAGTCCGTCCCAGTCCAGCGTGGCAGTGGACACCCACTTTCCCTTGAGAAGTGGAGAAAGCAAGGACCTTGACCATGTCCAACAGCCACCCAACAGAAGCCTCTCCGTAGTCTCTCCACGCATAATTGTAAAAGTAGACTAACAAAGACAAACCGTTTACAAAAAATATTTCCAATTTGACAAAACGCTCAATTATAGAAAAGTCATTGACTTTCCAACTTCACGTGACTTTTTTTCCTATGGAAAAAGTGAAAGCAAGAGGGATAGCCGCTTATTAAACAATTATTTGTGCCGCGTGTCGTATATCACGCTATTTTTGTTTTAGTTTCTTCTTGAAAAATCAAATGTAGTTTTCTTTTCAGCATGAAATCCTCCATCTTTTTCCTTTCTACTTTATTTGTCAGGAGAAAGCTCGGGAGACGCCCATACAATTAGCAATGGACTCATATCGTTGAACTTACTCAAGCGACGCACGATTGTGACAAAATGCGTAGATTTAATGATAAAGCTTAGGTACGTTAGGATTTGACTGATTCGTAGTAACTTTTGTGAAATATTAGCGATGTTAATAAAATATTAGCGGTGCCTTATTAAAATAATTTTAACCGCTCGTTTTCGTTTGTGATAGTAGAAAATAATATTATTGTTGTGTTCCATCAGTGATTAGTTTTGGTGTCTTATAACTAATGTAGCTTAAGTTAATGCTATCTAAAACAGTAATATTTCACTTATTTTTTCGTCTTGAGCTTACTTCCATGCTCCATGAAGGTTAGTGGATCATATGAAAATCCACTTGAATGGAGAGGTGCCAGGCTACAACTTGCGTGTTCTCCAGGTACTTCCAGATTAATTAAAGATTTTATACCTAGTCTGCAAGAAAAGCAGGAAATCATTTGTTAAGTGGATGGTTCAGGAGAAATTATCGAGTCATTACCTAATGACATGAAACGGTTGCTAACCTACCCTTATAAAAAAAATACATTATGCAAATCTTCAGAAACTTTACCGTTAAATTGCATAGAAAAATAGGAGAAAGGTGAAGAGAAAGTATACTTCTGCCCTTGACCTCATTTGGTTTAAATAATTACTATCCTTACACAAATCTCCGCTTTCACTTGAAATGGTACAATTAGCATGACTCTCAAATACATTCGAAATTAAGTCAGAGAAAATTATGTCGTTTGTTCCGGAAGTGGGTTGGCATTAGACGATCATGGATTACATGGCCTATTCAACTTACGTTTCAAATTGTTCTAAAACATGATTCTCTTCAATCACGGTTGTATTTGGCCGTGACATGGCTACAATTTCGTCGGTTACCCTGTTGAACAAAACATGAAACGTTTTAGTAGTAAGATATTTTCACTAATTTGATTTGTGCTTTCTGAAGTTACTAAACAAAAAAGAATTTTGTTCCTGGTAAATTTCTTCCTTAGTAAATTACATTTGAACTCCAAAATAATTTTCTAGGTGTGTTATTGAATTGGTTCTTTGTGAATCAATGAATTTCCGATTTATTCTTTAAATCAAATTACCTTCAAAATCAAAATTTTAAATCAAATCCTGGGTTTTCTCAATCTAATACCTAGCGTTTCCTTTTATTGAAAACGACAAAACATGACACTTACCAATGTGAATAAATACCGCTAACGCAGCACGAGTCCGGTGGCCAGTATGATCCTTTTTCGTATTTACATTTCTTCCCACCGCAGAACACAGAACACGTCAACTGCTGCGGTGCTACACGGCGTAGACTGTCGGACAGTTTGTTGTACTGGGAACACGGCGGTATCGGTTCATTTGGACCACCGCTCACTTCCTCCATTTCTTGAAAACAATTTAAACGAATTCTAAAATGCTTCCATCTGACATTGCCACCGAACGAGCCACAAAACTGGACTCAAGCAACCTAAGTTGACCATACTTCAGTAACGAGCACAGTTCCGTGTTGTCACTTTATGACCTTATAATTTATTCGTGGTCCTTTTGCCAAAAATAAAATTACCGCCGCGTTCCCGACTACGCTTTAGATGACTGATTAGTTCCTTTACCGCTACTTTGAATTCGAGCACTTTCTCCGTCAATGCACCTTTCACCATAAATAATCCTTGCGTGACGCTCCCTTTCCCAAGAATACAAATGGACTGAGCTTTCTCTTGCCTTTCTCTTCGCTTTAAATCAGTTTGGCCATGCAGAGACCTTGAAGTAGTTAAATGTCGGAAATGGGTGGCTTTATGGGGACATGTGGAGTGGTTGCCTTGAGAGTTCTTGGGACAGGTGACATGGACGTATACAGGGCGGTTTTAATTTAGTGTGGCCATTGTAGCAGCCAATTTTCAAGTTAGCCGAATTACATTCAAGCGGCTGATGACGCCTTGAAGGGTCGCACGGGGAGTCGCTTTAATTTTTTTGGCGAAAGAAAGTTTGACTTTCACTTTGTAATGAGATGAATTGGGAAATTAAAAGAGGTAGTCAATAAATTGGGTAGCTTCCTGTAGGAAAAAGCGTCAACAGTCTTTCCCAATCGCTGGAGAAAGGAACTCGGAGAAAGTTATGAGGCTTGTAGTGTCAAATATGTAAAGTGTCTGAATGGAAAAATGAAATATCTAACTGCACGAGTGGAATTTTCGTTTAGTGAAAGCGTCCTTTTCGGAATTGGAAATCAATAAATAACTTTTGTTCCCATTTATCTAATTTGCTTTTCCACGTTCTTTCGTGTCGTCCCATCCCAATTGTTGCGTGAATCCACAATTTCCAACACAAGAGACTTCATTCCAATTTGTGGTCACTGATGGATGACGTTTTACGAGAACTCAAAAAGTTCAAAATTAGAAGTGACTTTCTACACACAGAAAAAAATTATTTGAGAAATCAATTTTTTTTTTACTGATGACAGAATTACTAACATTTTTAATTAAATTTTAAATCAATTTAGTTTCAGAGCACCACAAAAATAAGCTTGGAGCTTCCGAATACTTTAACTTTGGTTTTATTATTAAGGAGGTACAAAGATAATGTCAAAGTTTTTCAAGTTTTAAAGTTAATGACATGACTTTATAGAGATCATGAAGATGAAATTGAACAACACACGTTTAGTATAAATATAATACTTCGAAATTCCTATTTGATATAATAATAATAGTAGTAAGTTGATTAAAGCACATATTTCCTAGAGACAAACTTGACATTTAAAATGAAAATGACTTTCTTTTGTGCTGGGTTACTTTCACTGGAAATCAAGAGTTGATCCTAATGCACTCATGCTATGCTAACTAATGATAACATTGTTATAATTATTTCGTATTCAGAGATTAATAGAATAAATAGGAAAAAGAAGTAAAAAATTAAACATTTCTAGATCAAAACTTAAATGATTGATTGTACCTTATAATTTGATTGTTATAAATTCTACAAAATTAAAGACTGGTCAACACTAGGATTGAGCTTCCCTGTTGGCACTAATTGTGAAGCTTTACGATTGTTATGCAGTTACATATTTGATTGAGTTTATCCGCGTTTCATATTGGAGCTAATGATTGTAAAGTTGAAATATTTCTAATTAGAACAAAATGATTCAACTTATTCTGCCTTGAAAAAGTACCAGAACTTGTAACATAAAATATTCTCTAATGAATTGATTTGATTGTCTCGGGTTACATCTATTCCATTTGCCCATAATTCATCCCCACATAATTTGATTCGATTTTTATGTACTCTTGGAACGGAACCGAGTGTTTCCCACTCCAGCTAATTAGTTCGCCTTCATCTTCCTCGACTTTATGCAAGGTAATTGTATCAAACGTTTCGCATTTAATTTGTTGCTGAGTAGGACAATGGGCCATTACAAGGACGGATGGCCGACTTGGGGAATCCAAATTAGTATACGTGTCTGATACGGTTTTAGAGATTTCTAATTGCGCCGGTGCTGATTCTAGAATTTCTGTTTGAATAAGAGCAGCTTCCAGCCAGCGACGCTTGAGTTTTTGTGGACGAATTGTACTTAAAGTTGGAGAGGTGGTACCACTTGGCCAACACGAGCTTGCAGAAGTCTCTGTCTTAATAATACAGTTACTCTGGCGGCTATTACCCATGGGCGTCACAAAGGAATCCAGGTTAGAATGGAAGTTTGAAAATTTGAGCGGAAGCGAAAGAACGGAAATGGAAGGTGTTGAGGGTGTGACATTCATCGAAGAAGGCCCATGATGACTGTCTTCGAATCCTTCGTCATCATCGGAAGGTGAGAGGCAGCGTCTTCTGAGCTTCGGAATTGAGCAATTTTCTTGTTCCTGCTCGGCTGAAGATGATGTAACCGTGCGGCGGACTTTCGTACGAACTTTGGAAGGCGATGACACCTTGAAACTTAGTTCACGGTCCCTTCGATATCTGTCAAAAGATAAAACGACTTAAATCATGCCTGCAAAATTAAATATTCCTCAAGTATACTAGAACGACGACCACAACACTTGAGTTTTTGTAAAAGTCAATAAAGAAAATAAATAGATCAAGCTGTATCATTTAAGTGGAAGATTTTTTAACATCGAACTCTTTAACTGGAACTTTCGCAATTCGCAGGAACTCGAGGACATCATCATTGATTTTAAAATTAAAAAATAGTTAAGCGAAGAATTTCGCAGAAAACAGGAACAAACACTCAAGATGAGCTTAGGCTGGGACTTGGGACGCTTGCACTTGGAGTATCATCAAAACAAAGTTAAAGCTATTCTTGTCAGAAATAATTTCGTTAATGAACCCAAACAAACATCCAAACAAGTTCATGAAAAAGTAAGAACATAGGTAGAACATTTCTACGATAATAAAAAATAGTTTACCTCTCCATCCATTCCTTTATTTGGTCTCCATTGTCCATGTCACTGTCGCCTACAACCGTTTTCAGAACAACCTCTTGAGATCTTCTCAAAACCGCATTTGGATGTGCTGGACAGTGGCGGTTGGCATGCGTAAAACGTACAGAACACCTACAAATAATTACGAATTTCAAAATTTCTTGTTAGGATTTGGGAGGCGGGCTGCTATGCTATGAGTGATTGATTTTGACACTTAAAATTTAATAAATCGTAGTAGAATCTTTACCCAAGTTGGGAGCAAACGAAAGGCTTTTCTCCAGCGTGTAATCGCTGATGTGTTTTGAGTTGTCCACTTTGGGTAAAAGCTCGGGCACAGTCTGGATAGTCACACTTGTAGGGCTTCTCCCCGGTATGAGTACGCAGATGGGCCTGGAGCGATTTTTCCCTAGGGAAGACTCGAGCACAGTACTGACATTTAATTGAGCTTGGAGAAGCCTGTCCCTGGATAACCAAGTTCTTGACAAGATCTGACCTTGGCCGCCCGCGGCGTTTCTCTTCTGATTGGTAGTCGGAATCTGGACTTTGAGGGCCGCTGGAGATTCCGGACGGAGTATCATAGTTCCATACGGATTCTTCTGAATTGAGATGCTGTCGGAGGAGTCGCTCAATTACAGAAGGCGTTCGAAGATCTGTCATCGTTTTGTTCTCAGCCTCGCTATCTTGATCTATGTCGTTTAATTCTTCGGTCTCTTCAAAATTGTTGGAAAGTTTGGTTGTAGGAGATGAAGATTCGAAATGCTCTTCGTCGTCAGCAATTTGAATATTAGTGGTCGAGTCGGCTAGGGCAATGCTACTTCTGAAGCTCATTTTAAGAGGCGTCCTGAACTTATCAGTCTCCACTTCTAAAATATTCAAGGAAAATACTAATATCATTTTGATGTCGATTTAAGGCTGCAAAAACTTTAATATTCAAGGATTAAATAAATATTTGCAGAGACTAGGAGATGATGATGCGGTCCAACAGGGTTTAGATGGACGAGGACATTTAAGAATTGAATTGCTCACAAGTACGTCGAAAAGATCTACACCAACAAAATTAAATTCACGTCTAATCTTAAAAACTGAAAAGCTCTACTTGAAATTAACTTGCAAGTATTGCAAAGTATTGGCGTCCGAATCGAAAGGTTTATGAGAAACCTTTAAGCTTCTTGACATCTTGGTTATTAAATTGTCAAATCTCACAATCTTATTATGATTTATTTTGAATTAAGTATACACTACACCCCTAAAAATCTATAATTTCGCTGACACAATCTAGTTTTTGTATCAATCGATCAATCAAGCTCGGCTCTCTAGTCTCTACAATAGCGTACAATTAACCAGAAACAATTAGGCTTATTGAATTATATGCTGAATTGACACATCCAGCATCCAGCTGGTTTGGGTTGTTCTGCTTACGGTAGGTCAGGGTCAGATAAGGGAAAAATGATAACGGATTCTTTAAGTTTTGGAATCAATAGATCGTCTAATACCAAAAAATTAAGATAAATTACTCACCTGTCAAAAACCAATTAGGCTGTCGTGTTTTGCCTTCTTGAGTTCGGTTAAGCTCGCTCTCTTCAAGGCAGTGATTTTTGTAAACAAGTAGCTTTGACCTCTGACCTCTGTCGTTGCATGTCAAGGGTCACTTCACTGACAGTTCTGCAGTCGTCGTCCCTTGAAAGGAAAGTGTCCAAGTGCTTGGGATAACAGGTGGGATAAGTTGTGAGAGAACAATAAAGCATCCGCCCGCCTAAAATCTTTTGCGAGGGAAAAGGGCACTGTGCGAGGGAAGATGCTCTTCATGATTTTCATGATTTTTCTTTATCTCGATACCCTACAAGGTACCATCATACCCAACGAATCTGCTAACGGAGAGCACCTTGGCTGGGCCCATTGTTCTGGATGGCGGTAGTTGGCCATCTGACACCGTGGACACGGCGGACCTCACCTGTACTTGACATGCCAACTTTCATCTCCAGAATCACCACAGATGCTGCCTCCTCCTCCCTTTGTTTCGCTTTAATTGCCTTGTGCAATTTCAATCATGGCTCAATTGTCCAACTGGGTCTGTCCATGTCCAAGGGCCCTCAGAGGAACAGGTGGGACAAAGTGGCAGGGCACGTAATCACGCACGCACCAAGATTTTTATAAATTGGAAGAAGAACCAGCTTCACTTCCCGAAGAGCAAGTGGCACTAAATAAGTTAAAAAAATGATTCATGGATGATGGGGAAGATGTTTTTAAATTAACAAAAAATCAAACAAAGTGCCGACAGGAGCGTCTCCAATTAAATTTTCCATCCACATCTGTATCTTTAATAAATTGAGTCATCTTTGCATCCGGAAGCTGAAAAGTTGCAGTAAAGGTGCACGAGTTGATTTAGAAAGTTTGGAGAAAGTACTTTACAAAAGTACTGTCTAGAAGAAAGCTAATGTATTCTAATAACAGTTTACCAAGCTTAATTATTACATTACAACTAATTCGTAAATAATTGAGAAATTACAAAAGAGACTTAAGCGGTTTGCGGATTGCATATCTTGTACCTTAACTGTTTTAGTAATCAATTTCTACTACACCGATTTCAAATAATTTTGGATTTTAGCCTAGGCGTTTCTGCCTGCTAGAAAGTCTTTATACTAATTAATTTACTTCCTCCCAATAATCAACACTTTAATATAAAATTTTGAATTAAAATTTAGCTACACAACACTCTAGCCTTATTTCGTAGCCGTCCACGTTTAATTAAAGTGTGATTCTCCGGTTTCATTATGAATGATTCTTGACGCCTTGTACCGAGGATATCCTCGGTACAAAATAAAGATTTTCTATTAGGCAATTTAGGCTAAAATTGCCTTGTAAGTATGTTACTAATTGCTTACAACTTTGTAGCATCAATAATTAGGTTTGTTTTTATATTTTACATTTTATTTATAATTTATTGCAATTTTCAACAAGCCTTCCATCAAAGCATTCTCCAACTTTCTCCATTTATTTCCATTTTATGGTCAAAATTGATGAAATATTCATGTATATAGAGACGGCTAGTGTTAACTTAATTAGAAAAAGGTGAAAATTGGGGTAGTCAAAGGTCAAAGGTCACCACCAGAATCGGTTAATTTTAATAATCAGTCTATGCACTTTATGATGGTGGCTATGATGTGCTGGGTTGGAGTTGAGAGATGGCAAGATGTCTAAAAGGAGAAGAGGAGCCCAATCGATACAGAATTTGCTCACCTAATTAACGTGTCAATTAGTTGACCTTTGCCCTTTAGCCCAGAGGTCACCGGCTCCTGGAACCCAATTCTTTGAGCCGAACCCTCAACGTGGGCCAGCTAGCGGTCCATCTCTGCACTAAATTGCTCAATTTTTTATTTACTCCTGGAGTAGGAGGCTACTTTAACATTTGTGCAGATCTTTCTCACACGCGCGACGACGACGGCGAGGTGAGGGAACCAAATACCAAAAATCATCTTCCACTTGTGAATGTGTGATTAAGTGCTGCTCTGGAACTGCAACAAGGTAAGAACCAGTCACTAATTAATCGACAAAGGCCCTTAAGGAACAATTCTCACACACTTTCATAGAAATGTCCCTTGACTGTCCGGCACTTGTCACTTGAAGGGCCTCGTGAGCCTTAAAAAACAAAGATTCCCTTGGCCTCTTAAAATCCTTCCCCATTTTCACTTATCTTCTCATGAGCTTGCAAAAAATTTAGGTTTTGCATGTGCTTGAGCTCAAATCAGGTTTGTTAGTAAACCGACCCATTTTTACTTGACCTTTACAAACTACGCAATTACTGATACGTTGAATGCTAAGTTAGCATTTATTCAATCGGGAAGTAGTTAATTCCAAAAGTCAACGTCCTTCGCCTCCTTTAACTCTTCTGGATAATTACTGTAAATGCCAAGTTGGAGGAGCTCAAGTGAATTAATGAATTTAATTTCGTTTAGGAGCAGGGTGGGGTTAGGGACTAGGGCAAACCTTGCGGATGTGTGCTCATGTGTCATCGTTTTTTTTTAATTGAAATTGAAAAAAAGATATAGAATGTCCCATAGTCTCATAGTCTCATGAATTGAGAATTTATTGTGGCACTGAGAGCTTTGGAAAGATTGAGGGGTTTAGATGTTGGTACTTGATGGTTTGCCTCAATTTCGAACTTGTCCCAAGTGCTGGATATTAAATTAGAGTTGATTCCGATTACCCATGTTCAGTTGTCCCTGTTGGTTGTTGTGTAAATACTTTGCGTTTTGCGTAGAAGACAAAAGTCGTTTGCGGTAGATTGTCTTTAAGGTGTTTAAAAAAGGAATTTGGTCATTTATTTTCCTAATTGTATTTGGTCCTTTGTAGTTGAGACTGACATAGTCTTGAGCATGGACATGGATAAGCTCTACGGGGTGGGAATTACCAATCGGTATTCCTGCTTCATTGATAACGAAGATGCGGATCCGGCGGAGGTCAAGGACGGAGAGAAGGATCTTAAGAAAAAGGGTAAAGGGAATAATACGGGAACAACGGCAGCAGAGAAAGAAAATCGGGGCAAGGAAATTACAACTAGTAGTAGTACGACATCAGGAAAAGAGTTGTCATCAACTAAAGTCCAGAAGCAAAGTATATCTATTCATCTATTCTCAGTTTTCATGCTGTGTTTTCTGTTTGTGTTCATTTTTTTTTAATTACAAACAAATTTATTTTTCTTTCTGTTTATTCAATGGTTTCATCTTTATATTCTTTTTGTAGATATAGCTGAGTGAGAGTGGATTTTGCTGTGATTTGATTTTTGCCAATTGTCATCTAATTTCCCTTTTCCTTTCTCTGTTCTGTTTTTATTTTTTTTGCTGCGGATATGTCTAAAAATCGTGTAGTTAAAGAAATCAACTCTAACACAACTTTTTATGCTCAGAACCCGCCAATGAGAAGACGGTGACTTCGCCAGGGCCTCGAGTAGATCGGAAGGGGATTCGTGATTCTAACACGAAGGGAAATGAAATTCGGGGAACCAATCGTGCTCCAGTTGGGCAGCAAAAGGAGCAGCGTAAGTTCTAAGTTGTACTTAAGAGTTTTTATTACACTGGTTTAATTGGAATGAATTCGGATTAGACTGTTGTAATTGGGGTATGGCTATACGCATCTTTAACTCGGTTAGGTTCTGGTGAAGGAGGTGATAAGCGACCACCAAGATCCGACCGCCCACGTCCAGACGGAGATCGAGCCGCCCCAAGAGATCGTCCACAGGGGGACCGCTTCCAGGGTGGAGAGAGACCACAAGGTGGTGATCGTTATCAAGGCGATCGCAACCAGCAACAGGGCGACAGATACCAGGGACAGGGAGATCGTTTTCAAGGCGGGGATCGTCCAGCGAGATTTAATAATGATGATGGACGTGAAGTACGAAATAACAGGAGAAATGAAGAAACAAATCGGTAATTGAAATTGAATAAGGTTTGGATACGCAGGTAGATAATCCGTCAACTTTTCCCTTAGGGAATCAAGTGACTTTGATGGACGAGGACCTCGACGAGATGGTGGATATTTCCGTGGCGGCGACCGTGGGCGTGGTCAAAATTTTCGCGGATCTCGGGGCGGAGGCATGGGTACTGGTGGCCCGGGCGGATTTCGTAAACGGGAATTCGATAGACAATCTGGCTCTGACAAAAGGTCAGTATTTTTTTAAATCTCGATTCTTTTCCTTTTTTTTCATTCTTTCGAAGTAATAAAGCATGCAAGTTATTCCCTGACCTTGATCCAGTTTCTCAGACCCTCGGCCTCTAATTCCTAAAGATACATTTTATATTCATTCCTTTGCTGATCCCCCTTGGCTAGCTTATGCCCTTTTTCTCTACTTTTCTTCACAACAATATAAGCTTTTATTTTGTGTCCCTTAGTGGTGTAAAGGCTGTTGACAAGAGAGACGGTGCTGGGTCGCGTAACTGGGGAACCTATAAAGATGATGAAGTGGAGTAAGTAAATTGAATGTCTTTTATACCCCTTAGCTGTACGTAAAAATGCTTCTACGGTACTTCAATATTAGAAACCAGTGTTGTAATGCTTCTTGATTGAATATTTGTTTTTTTCTTTGCTACGATTAAAATTTTAAATTATGTTATCCAGAATACTTTGAAAGAAACCGGAAACCGGCCGAGATCTGCAGAATTTAGTATGGGTATATATTAATACCAATAATTAATTATTTTAGAGTCACGGCTGAAGGGACGGTAGAAGAAAATGTGGAAGAAAGAATTGAAGAACAAGCCCCGCCTGCAGAAACTACATTTGAAAGTGAAGAAGCTGGAGCTGATGCTGAGCAACAGAAGCTAATGACACTTGACGAATGGAAAGCGATGCAGGTAGGGGCTAATTTAATTCTGTTTCTGTAGAAATAATTTTAATTCAATGTAATATTTTAAGTGAGTTTGTTGAATTTATTCGTTGAATAGGAACCCCGTGCAAAACCCGTATTCAACCTCAGAAAAGCCGGTGAAGGAGAAGACCAATCGCAATGGAAAAAAATGACTCTGAAGAAAAAGGAAAAAGAGGATGACGAAGAAGAAGAAGAGGAAGACGTAAGTAATCGAACTGATTTTGAAAAGTTCGTTATGAGGGTAAGTTTATTAATTGATTTTATTACAAGCAGGAATCAGAGGAATTACATCAACGAGCTGGACGACAAAAACAAATATTGGACGTAAACTTTACCTTTGCTGATTCTCGACGTGGTGGATTTGGTCAACGAACGCGGCCGGGTGGACGAGGCGCTGGTGGCGGTGACCGTGGTCGTGGAGAACGCACTGAACGTGGTGGTGGAAACTTTTACCGTGGAGGAGAGGGACGAGGAGAGGGGCGTGGCGGATTTCGTGGTGGATTTAGCCGCGGTGGTAGAGGCGGAGGTTTCTCTCGAGAGGTAATAAGGAATTTTTAGCTTTGTTGATCATTTTTTTTTCTGATCTAAGACAAATCAAATTAAAAAAAAATTTCAATTTTTTTTTTTTAATTTAAAGCAGAATGAACGTAATCCACGCCAGGCTGCTCCTAAAGTGGATGACGATTTTGACTTTCCCGCATTGGGTTGAGGATATCCCAGACGTTAGTAACCCAACAGCACAAATAACTACTAAAAGTGACATCACAAAAATCCAATTTACATTTGTCAGCATCATATTGGATTTTCTCAATATTCTTGTCTACCAAACTAAGAACACAATTCGTTTCGTAGAAAAAAAAAACTTGAATCCTATAAACACTTGGAGAGGATGATTCCTCGGGGAATAGAATTTAATTAATTAACAAAATATAAATTTGTTTAAATTCTACTCCTCGGCGTCCCTATGTTTCCCTTCCCCGGTATCAAGCGAGTGAAAAAAGCAATTTTAAAAATTTTCAGGAATTTAGTGACAGCGGGAGAGGTTATATACTCAAATCTTACTCTAGTGTTAATTACTATGAATTAGGATTTTAATTAAAGAAATATTTAAGGTCGATGACCGGTGTGTGTGTCTCCGCATCAGGGAGTCATAAGCGGCAAGTTACTCTTTGACCGCCTTGTTTTCTCTATTTCTTTATTGTAGTCTTGCATTCCTAGCTCTATCAGTTTTGTTTTGCATTGTCACTTGCTTTCTTCATTTTACTTTTTTTTTAAATAGAAACCAGTGTTTAGACAGCTTTTATTTGTGGTTCCCTTCCCGGAATGTCCAATTCATAATTACAATTTTTATGCCAAGCGATTTTCGAAAGTAAATCATATTATTAACCATTTAATTTTAACCACATTTCCTAACTCCCTCCCAACCTGAAATCGTGAAAATACCACTCCAATAAAACCCGCCGCAACACTGGTTTTTATATCTTCACTTTCAATGCTATCGAGTTTAAAAAATTCAAGAACTAATTGATTGGTCGGCAATTTCCTGTTTTCTCTTTGGTTGAAGTCTTGAAAATCACGTAAAGCAATTTTATGTAACCTTGTGACAAGACTTGCCACTTCCTGAATTACTCCTGTATTTTTATATTCCTAATAGCTTAAGAATAGACCCATTTTTATTCCTGTGTGCACTTCTAGGTTAACGATTTAATTCTAACCTCGTTTAACGTTAAGTCGGGTTTCGATCTTATAATTAAGATGTGGAGAGCCGGACTTCTTTGGACTTTTACTTATCCCTTCCTTCGAGTGTTTCCCCATACTCCAACTCCAATTGCAGAATATTGCAGGATTGTCGATGTAATTGTTGAAAATTAAGGAAATTTGTTAGGATTGGCGAAACTCCTTAATAAACTGGGATAATTTTAAATTTATCCCAGGTTAATGTGCTTAACCCGCAGTAGAATAATTAAGGTTAAAATGGTTTAATGACCTTTGTTTTAGTCCTGACTTCCTTTCACCTCGGCAATCCTGAAATACTCTATGCATTTTCAGAGAAACGTGAGTTAAAAATGTCATATTATAATAACAATAATATGTTTACTGGTTAGGCATGGGACGCGGAGAAAGGGCTGTAATTCATCCGCTCCAAATCAGTGTTTTGCGTTGAATAAAAAGAGAAAATTATTCCTAGAATATCCGGTTAAATTTTCTTTAGCTCCGCTATCAGTTAAACCAGGAAGGCATCATTACTTCATTACTTTATTTAAATAAAAAAAATAGCCCATGCTAGTATTTAAATGCAATCAACAACACGATGTTTCAATTTGAGTTTGATAAATCAAAGCGGAAAGAGAAAGCTAATTAAAAATAAGTCCAACCGACAAGACAACAGTTAACATTAACGGTTTCATGGAACTAAAAAAAATTGTTGTTTTGTGAATGAATATAAATACAACATTAAAATCTACTTGGTTCTTGGGTGACTCAAAGTGTGTGACTTCTTAAGATTGATTTAAGTGGAATTAAGCCGTGTCTTGTTTCTGGAGAGATTTAAGCTAATTATCTTTTGTGGACATGTGTTGGTTACTAGAGTATAACAGCTCAAGATTATCACTTGCACTCTGGAGGGCACTTGCGACAGAATTCATTTCTTCTCTTGTAAGGAGTCGATTAACGGATATACGAATGCATGGCGGTGGTAATTCGTATTCTTGATCTTCCAAAAGAGATGGCTGAGTTAGGGCGATTCGAAAGTTATCCTTTACCTGAAGGAATTGGCATGTTACTTTTCAGTTTAAAAATTGAAATGTTAATTGTCTTTACATAAAGAATGACATCATCCAACACTTTGTGATCCCCTGGTCGTGACCCAGTTGGTTCTGCTAGGGACATAAATTTAAGCGGTGAAAGTTCGTGTCCGTCAAGTACAAATCCTGGGATGTTGTCCAGAATTCGATGTAGGTATCGGCAATTCTCTTGGAGCTCGGAAATAAAGTGTGGATTTTCCTTAATTAAATTCAGTGCATGCAGACCGGCTCCTGCTAGCATTGGTGGCAAGGACGCAGAAAAACAATATCCTACAAGAAAAAATAAAACAGTAAAACCCATAAATAAAAATTCAAATAGTAATGTTAAGGTTTACCTAAACCGGAAATTCGTTGATGATCAACCACATAGGAACTTCCCACGACGAAACCTCCATAGGACGCAAAGGCGTATTCCATTGTTCCAGAAATAAAGTCAATATCTCGAACCTATTTAGTAGACATGAAATCAAAATGACAGTTTTAGTCGACGAGTGACGTTTACCGGAACGTTTAGATGCTCGGTAATTCCACGGCCAGTTTCACCCAAAACCCCAAAGGAAATGCTTTCATCAACGAAGAGTCGCACTTTATGTTGCAAGCATAATTGGTTTATCTCGACCAGTGGACACAATGTACCAGTTTTGGCATAAATTCCCTCAACAATACAAAATCGCTTCTTTGTTTTTGCTTTCTTTGGGTTCTACATATCACAAAGGAAAAAAATACAAGGTAAAAACAAGCTGAATATACACACTAAAAATAATTTGCTCAGGTTTACCTTCAAATCCCAATGCAATTGTTCTTCAAGGAGTGTTTTCAAATCTTCGTAGTCATTATGCTTAAAATATTTTATTGTACTTCGGGATGCCTGCAATCCTTTCTGAATAGAAAAATTCACAGACTCGTCTCTGTAGAAAAATAGATTAAAAGCAGTGAGGTCAAGCGGTAACGCTTCTGTTAAACTTAAAGTGTAAAGAAATATGGCCAAACGACTTACGCGAAAACAATGTCACCATTTTTGGCATAAGAAGGAATTGCACTGGAAATAGTTGCAAAGCCATAGGAATAAAGAGCCGTTTCCTCTAAATTCATGAATTCAGCTATGGCTTCTTCGAGCTTTAAATGAACATCTGAAATTGATTTAAAATGATGAATTAATCGACTAATTAAGTATTAAGCTGTTGGGCAAGGGCAATTATTACCAAAAGTGCCGTAAAACCCTCTTGGACCACACGATCCGACACCGTACTTTCGTATACAGCTCTCGGCTTCAGTAATCATGGACTCGTCGTCCACAAATCCCAAATAGTTGTGTGTGGCCATGTTCAAATACTTTAGACCCTCCACTTGAATATATTTTCCAGTTCGGCCTTCAACAGCAGACCAAAGAGAGGAATAATAAGATTCATCTGCAGTTGGATCCTCTTCCACAAGTGGTTGAGGTCTCCACGCTTGAATGATTTCTTCTTCTTCCTAAGAAAAAATCAAGGAATGGGTAATTAAATCTAATAACCAAATCAATTCGTCTAGGTTTATGTGAAGTTGGTCAGTAGTAACCTCTTTAGTGAGGACGACTCTTCTACTCTCTGATTTCTTTTTCTTCCGGAGCAGCCAAATTACCCAGATGAAAAGGACTGCTTCAAGAATAACATGATACCAGGGTGCCTGTTTTGGAATAGAGCAAATTATAAAAGTCATGAAATCATTCAATATAACATTAATCGATTGATCATTCTGGCAGAAAGGCTTACGTCAATAAAGGCAAGCACTTTAGTAAAAAAGTTTGTCAGCATTTCAGCAACCATTTTCGTTGCTTGTTTCCGGCTCTGCCACCAGCAACTTCTTAGATCATAGGCTTCAAAATCGTCTAGTGAGAATTAACGAATTGGACCTAACGACAGAGTACAAATACAATACAAAATAAGACTTGCATAAGATATCTGGATCATTGAATGATTGAACCTTCACACCAATTTCATTGGAAAACATGTAAGCATACTTACAGCTATTACACTTTCTGTGCGTGCGTAACAAGAATAATAATCACAATTGTGATTGTGTACCAAATTGTGAAGTGATTCATAAATCACAAATATGAACTTTTGTGAGAGTGAACTTACTAATTAGCGAGATTGAACGAAAGTGACAATTCAAGAAGATACCGGTTTCAGAAAATTGACTTTGATTTCGCTGAATCGCTGTAAAATTCTTCTTCCAAACTAATTGACACAATCAGTCAAGAATCACCTTAAGGAAAATCACCTCAAAACTTAAATTAAGGAAATTTTCTCAGAATCCCGAATTAAAGGGAATTAAAATCCAAAGTGAAAAACACGTTGTCCTTTGTCGGCTGATCTTTTAGAGGCGGAGCAAAGATTTTTTTTTAAAAGTAGAACAGGTGACAACGAGATATGCCTATTCCGATAAGAAAATGACTAACAAAATGACGGGTGGAGCTAAGCTTAACTAAAAACGTAGGCTCAAGTAAATTAGTATAAGGATAATCAATAAAATTGTTTGGTTCCGGTCTCTGATTAATTAATTATTTATTCTAGCATTTGTAGAATCCTTCAGTTTAGAGTTTGCCCCTGCTTCCTCTGGCGCCCGCACTACCAGCTACCACTTGGCATACCAGTTGCGGGGTGAATGGATCCCGAAAATATCAAAATATACACACGCACACGTCAAGTCACGCCAGAAATAACTGAACTGAGAGCTAATAAGAAGAGGATCTAGAAGAAAAGCTGAAGAGTCCGTATTAGTCTAAGGTTTCCATAATTTAAGGCTTCCGTCTTCACTGTACGAGCAAATTAAGTTCTGATGTGGATGATGACAAATTCCAATTACGTCCTTCTCGTGAATCTGAAAGTAGAAAGTTGTTGATTTTTATAGTGTTATACGAGTGCGTAGAGTTGCTTTATCTTGTAACTTACGGTAAGTGTCCTTTCTAATTTTCCAGATGTGAGGGAAAAACAATAGAGAACCATGTCCTCTCCAACGCAATATACCCATTCGCCTCTTGGTGACAGACACGCGCAAACAAAATCTCCGCCATCGCGCTTTCCGCTTGTAAATGACTTGATAATCTGGGAATTTAAGATGGGTGTTCACTAGCTCATTGGTTAGATATTACAACAGTTTTAATAGGAAACACAAATTACCTGTCCGGACATATTCATGACAACAATAGTATTCGTCCGATTGCATACTATAAAGTGATCTGGGTTTTTCGGTAAGATCATGATGGAACTAATTGGAATATCAACGGCTCCGCTTCCACCCAAGTTAGATTTGTAGGTGTGCAGTGCCTCGGTTGTTTTGAGGCTCCAAATTTTAATTAATCCATCTGACGCCACACTGATAATGTTGTGATGATCTACAGTGAACGTAACATCATTGACGAAGGAAGTGTGACCACGGAACTCCTTGATACACTTTCCTGATTTAAGACCATGTAACCTAAAGCGAATAATACGTATGACATGAATCTATTTATATTAAATATTAAAATAAACATAATAAGTAATGCTTTACCGAATGGTAGTGTCAAAAGACGAGCTGAGAATTTGACTATTATCTTTCGAAAATTGAATGCACGTGACCCCCTTCGAATGAGCCTTTTCATATCGTCGCAAACATTGGCCTGTACCAACCTTCCATATTTTTATTTTCCCTGCTTGTGATCCTGATGCCAACATTTCAGAATCTCGGCTAAAGGCCAGGCAAAGTACGGCTTCCTCCATCATCATAAAGTTGTCCTAACATTCGTATTGAAACGTATTACATTCAATGAGCATGAGCAATACAAGTGGAAATTTGAAAGTGCAAGAAAGATAAAGTAAGGCAAGGCACCTGTGCTTGATATTTGAGATCTTTGCGAATTTTTCCGGTAGTAAAATTCCAGACTTCGATGAACCCATCAACTGACCCAGAAATCAAATATTGTCCATCTTGCGAGAATCTGGCACATTCAACGTGCGTCTTTTGCCCAAACTTGATTTGCTTCACCATTTGGGTAGGAAATTTTTCATCTTCTTGCTCCTTCATGGATGCTTTGCCACGGAATAAATCAATCGTTGTGCCAGGAGGTAAGAGACCTTGATGCTGCTGCCATTTAAGAGCTTGGGCCATGAGTGCCAACAGCCTCGAAGGCGGAACTACTGAAACTTCGCCAGAAAGTGCAGCTGCAATTGCCGCTCTTCTCTTCTCCTTACTTCCGCCGTCAGGATAAGCCTCTCTGGCATCGAAGTATGAACGGGCAAGAATGTTTTCTAGGCAAACATTGTTTGACACGTTAAATAAAAGTCAGGCGCTGTCCCATTATTACTTTTAATATTCATCGACATTTTCTTTTGTACCTAGATGCATGTAACGCTCGGGTTCCAACTGTTTCATCATTATCATGGGATCCGTATTTCTTAAAAGTGATCGAGCAGCTCCCAATTCTCTTAACTCAATGAGTTCCAAAACGACCTAGCAAAATAGAGCCAAACAGCCAGTTAGAGCAAATATCAATCAACATTTATTACAGTTAACATTTAATAGTTATAGTGAGACTTCCTCTACACTACCTGTTCATATAAATCAATCAATTTCTTGTCTGGTAGCTTAAGGTTCTGGGTTACTTTTAGAACAATATCCCAATGGCCATTTACGATGTCTGCACAGAAACTCTCAACACTATCCACCGTGTTCAGAGAAACGCCTGTCTCCTCCTGTATAGCGGCGAGGCTCCTTTGGAGATTTGCTTCTTTGAGAAACTGCTGAATCAGTCGTATAATGCTGCAAAGAAATAATACAACAATCTTCAAATCATTGAATATTTCTGTTTATATCACCAATTAGTCTATTCTCAAAACTAGCCAGTACATCTGCCCAACGTCCATGTCCAGCGCCCTATTCTAAGATAGTATCATTCATAAACCTTCGCACACATTGGAATAGGATTAATCAAGTTGATTTAGCGACTCACTCAACGGACTCGATTTCGATAGACATCTCAAAAGAAACGGTGAACGATTTGTATTTAGTGATCGACTGTAAAAGAAGTACTGCCTGGTGAAACGAGGACAATTTTAACAACTCAATTAATTAATCAAATGTTTTTGATAATCGGCCTCTGTGCGGAGAGATAGCCAATTAATCATTGAAGAACAAATCACACACAAATATTTAAATTGAAAACAATCAACAAAGACAATTGGGCATTTTGAATTTCCCGCCTCACTCAAGCAATTCGAATAGAGTAAGGCAACATTGCAGGGTGTGAACAAGCCGGCATTTTTGGGGAAGGCGAAATAACAAATGACACGTGTTGTAACTTTTGTGCATGAAATTAGGCTATTTTTAACTTAGGAGTATATGTGCGTTTCACGAAAAACCAGACACCCAAAAATAAACAACTTATTTATTTTATTGAACTGTGAGGCGATTTTTGTTGTAATAAGATGAAAAGTTTTATCAATTCAGTATTTTTCACAAAAATCGATCCAATAGATTGGTTTTTAAACATCAAACATCGCCTCATAATTCATCGCAACTCCCGTGGAAACGAATTTGGGTGTCTGGTTTTTCGTGAAACGCACTATATATCTTAGCATCAAGATAAATTACAAAAATTAAAATATTAAATAGATGTTTATCAACGCAAAACCAAAATAAAATGGTGGTTAAAATCTTCCCAATAAATGCCGTTTACCATTAATGGATAATCAATAGGTTTATTAACCAAAGTAAAATAAGAAAACGATTTTGAGATTTCTTCCTCAGTCAGTGGTTTCTGTATTTGCTAATTACAATTGAGGCAGTTCGACGAATAACAGCAAACTTCAAATTTCCACGCTTGACAACTTCATTTTAAAAAAATAATCAAATTTTCAGTCAAGGACACGACTTGTTTTGGGAGCATTAGAATAAATAATTTTTTAGTCTTCTTCAAAATAGAGTGTATGTGGGGTGAGACCAATTCTTCTATTTAACTGCTCTTTTCCACCTGACACCTGGAAACTTGTAGGTTTGACTCTTAAGGATATCCCTGTCCTTGAACGGGCTTTGTGCATTACATAGGAGGTAATGTGCAAGTGCAATGCACAAGAGGTAATTAATGTGTAATACACAAGAGGCAATGAAGAGCTCCTTTTGGTCCTTTGGTATTAAAAATTTAGCGTAGCTTAGCCAAGCAAGGCTGTCCTAGGAGAGGAGGAGCCAGAAATTTGAAGTAAAATGCTCCCGCCTCAGGTAAGGACGGGCTTGTTTGGCTAGTTGTACAAGAATTTCGAAGTTACTAATATGAAAGAATAATGAAGGGCAATTATTGCCCTTTTGTTCGCTTCTAGTTTAATTTACTATTTTATTATGATATACGATGATAATACTTTAATGTGAATAATTTGATACAAAAATTATAACAAGCCTTTTACTTATCCACTGTCTTTGGAATCAAATGTTAATTACATTGGATATTCGGCATCATCGCATATCGGCGGAGAAAAAAACCCACCAACACCGTTTGACTTGTTTTCTGTGTTTTGACGAGTCAGCCTGTCATTTGAATTCTTGTTGGTCATTCAGATAACGATAAATGATCAATTGAATTTTAGCAATTACATCCAGTGGTGATTCGTGATTAGTAATTGAATTGAAAAGGTTTAGGCGGATACCCAATTATCGTTGATCGATATCTGAATACCGATAGAATCAATTTGGAATCAATTTGTGAGAAGTCTGAAACGGTAAGATCTTTTTGTGAAGTATGTTCAATTAATATCGTTGGCATCGCCATCAGTATCCGGACTCCCATTCCCATCTCAGTGGTCCATCACCGACTTTCTTCAGACCTTGCTTGCCAAGCGTCTTCGGCTTTTCGTTATCCTTGGTATTTTTCTCCTCCGATCGATGATGTAGGATTTAAGTTATTGGTAATTATATTATTTTTTAGTCAAAACTTCTATTTTTGGTTGGTGTGTTGTAGGTTCTAAGATGACTGATCAAGGGAATGAGACTAAGCGACTTGCCTATGCCGTTCTGGCCTTCTTGGATGAAGAGTTTCGAAAGCCAACTACGACTACTGACAGTCGAGAGAGTCTGGAAGTAGCGATGCAGTGTTTAGAAACGGCATTCGGAATTACTCTTCGAGACACGTGCTTGAAACCTGCGAAGTCCCTACGTGAAGTGTACCAGACACCTACAACCTCTACTGGAGTACAAAATGGAAATTTTAATATACCACAGTCCTTCGCAAATTTGTTGGCAGGGGCAGGAGGCCCTCAAGCACCACAGACACAGAGTCCAACTGGGACCCGAAATGTTCAGGTAATTTCAGAGAGGTTTTTAAAGAGGTAAAGTTTTTTGTTTTTAATGTTTTTAAAAGTGATTTCATTTTAAGATGATGTTTAAGTTGTACAATGTTGTCATCTTTTTTAATATTCTAGCCAGGAGAGGTCAACCTTGGTGCCAAATATGTACCACCTCCGCAAGTTAGTTCCGATGTAAAGAGCCGAGCGGACGCTTGCAAGGATTCCGGAAACACCTTCATGAAGGATGGTGCTTATAGTGAAGCCCTTCGAGTTTATACAGAGTAGGCTACTTTTTCTTTTCACGTTTTGCTTAATTTTACGTTTACACTGCTCTTGTCCTCAATTTTAATGATATTTGTGGTCATAGGGCTATTGAGTTGGATGGAAATAACGCTGTCTACTTTTGTAATCGATCAGCATCTTATATAAAGTTGAAGGAAATGGACAAAGCCCTCCGAGATGTACAAATAGCGTTACAGCTGGATCCAGCCTATGCAAGAGCATATGGACGCATGGGGTAAGTAGCAATGGTAATCATTAAGCTTTTTCGCGTAACAATTATGTAATCATTTTATTTAAAATCTTAAGGGTAATCCATTCTACCGTGGGAAATCATCTCGAAGCTTACGGTTGCTATCAGAAGGCTCTAGAACTTGATCCTGGAAATGAGAGCTATGAAAACAATTTGCGCATTTCCACCGAGATTCTAACCAATCCAGGTCAAGGTGATGGAATGTCAAACGCATTGGGTGGTGCCAATCAATTTGCTGCCCTCTTCCAAAATCCGCAGTTGATGACAATGGCTTCGCAAATGTTGCAGGATCCCGGGATGCAAACTATGTACGTCAACACTACGTTCCTTCATTCTTGAAATCACCGAAATATCAATAATTGTGACTTTATTATTTTATTGTTTATATTTTTTAAAGGATGCGTTCCTTCATGACCAATCTTCAACCTAATGCTGCTGGCGGAGGTGTAACAGCTCCTACAGGAGTTCCTGCTGGTTTTGAGCAAATTCTGCAAATGTAAGTCTTCATTTTGTATTTATGAAACCGAAACGAGAGGTAGAGATGATTGAATTTGACATTACCAAAGTGTAAAAACCAAATCCTGTTATTATTTGAATAGGGGTCAAGCCATCGCCGCTCAAATCAGCGAATCATATCCTCAAGATGCTGCCGGTGGCCGTCGACCAGGGGACCCCAATGATCAAGATCCACCACAAAACGATAGTTACGATTTGTAAAAAGTGAATTAAATGAGACAGTTAAAGCCAACCAAAGATCCCCAGTATGTAGAGCAATGTTGAAGGTTTGACGAAGTACTTCAGCAATACTTCCCCGATTAGATTTTTCAATACATGTTTTTCACCAGAAGACTTCCGACTCCTGTCTGCCACCATCTGCGGTGTACTTTAAGATCTAAATTATTTGAGTAAATCTTAATCTATTAATTGGTTGATTAATAGTGTGCTTCTATAGTGTACTAATTAACTTTTTAATTAATGTGCGGTGTACTAATGTGCCTGTACTAAGGTGCCGTGTAGTAAGGAAATATTCATTCTGGGAGAGTGAGTCATAATGCCCAGCTCTGGTGGAGGGCAGGGCAAGTCCTTGAGATGATGTTGTTTTGGACAAAAATAAATTCAAATTGACATTTGATAGAAATCGAAATCTTATCTAATTAACGATTTATTACAAAGTTATCGAACGTTCACTGATCAATCAAGCTTTAATTATCAAGATTTCTAATTACTAGTTGATAGAAATCTTACATGTAAAAGGATAGCGCGTAGCGTTGACGTTTTTATCATCCAACAGGTTACCGAACCGAAGGAGGTAAGATAATATTTCCTAAAAAGATGTTATGGTGAAATCGGTTAATCACTTTCGGTTGGGTTTGAATTGGCAATGGTCAAGGTCAAGGGTCAGCGGATGCTTCGCAGATCAAGGTCATATTTCAAAGTGGTGTTTTGATGTCAACTGACAAGGACAACAGCACATAGAGTTTACGCTGCTTATTGTTAATCTTAGTTGTTCGCTAATTGATAAAATAGGCTTAATGCATTTTTATACTTTCAGGTCCCTGTCCGGGTACCTGAAATCTGGTAACGGAGCATATTTTAAGGAAATAAGATGGCGGTCATGGAGTTCTTTGGATGCGTCTTCTTGGCATTTGGGCCACCACTATCACTCTTCTGTCTTACGATTGCCAATGACCCAATTAAGATTATTATACTAATTGCAAGGTACGTCTTCAAAGTCTTAAAATGTTACCTTACCTAGAGCTTTGGGCTAATTCATTTTGTGTAGCGCATTCTTCTGGCTCATATCTCTACTTCTATCATCACTGATATGGAGGCTCTTAAAAATCGGTCTGGGTGACACGCTTTTGATCCTGAGCGTTTTCTTCTCAGTACTCCTGCAGGAACTTCTGAGATATGTTGTCTATCTTCTACTGCGAAAGGCTGAAGTTGGGCTTGAGAAAGTCACAGAAAATGGAAGCAAGCTTGTCGATAACAAGTACATATTAGCATATGGTAAGTGAAGTTAGCGAATCTATTAGCCAAGTTTATTTTGGTACTTGACTTAAGCCCTATTTACTTTGTAGTGGCTGGACTTGGCTTTGGAATTATGAGTGGAGCCTTTGCCTTAATAAACGTTCTGGCGGATTCGGTTGGCCCTGGAACGTTGGGAATACAAGGTGGACCTCAAGGATCAATGTTCTTCATTACTTCGTCGCTGACTACGCTTTGCCTCATTTTACTTCATGTTGGATGGGGCGTAATTTTCTTTCACGGGCTAGATCATTCCAATTACTTACTCGTAGCCCTCGTTCCACTTTCACATCTCTGCTTTTCGTGTCTCGTGAGTTAAACAGCAAAACATATTCAGTGACCCAACTGAAACTGGCAATGATAGTTTGATTTTAATTTCAGACGTTCTTGAATGCGAATGGAGAATACCTTGGATCCATAATTCCGAATTACTTTATAATGGCTGTCATACTTTGGATTGCCTTTCATTTGGCTGGTGGAAAGTTGGCAAGGCGTACCTCCACAACTCCTCCAATATCAACTAGAGTAACTACGTCGGATCCCAGCCCTGTTGCTACCTAAAATAATGTGGTATGGTAGTTAGCAACACTTACCTCACTTTGATTAGTTTTTTTTTGTACTAGGCTTAATTTAATTTTTACGTGACCCGTTATTTTTCTCTTGACCTGAAGAATGAATGACCTGAACTGTTAATCTTAATTTAAGTGGAAGATGCCTCTTCTCCGATCCTATTTTAACACATTGTGTAACGAATACTTGATACTTTACTTAAAAATGGATACTAGAAATTCAGAAGAGCCAAAACTAAGCTATTAAATTATAAACATTAATAAGGAGAGGAACAGATTTATTTTCAGTGTTGAGTAAAATTGTATTCAAATTAACTGAATGTCACAAGCTAATACGTCCAAGAGTCTATTTGAGAACCACTTTGTAGCTACACAATTTAACAAAGCAATTACTACAATTAAACATTTCACATTCGTCGTGTATATTTGAAGCTTCATTACTGGATCATTGTTTGAAGTTATGCAACACTAATGTCAAACCACATATTGCATCAGAACGCTCTAAGGAATTTAAATTAATAGTTTACATTAGATTCCTTAACAGACATCTGAAGTCAGTCATTCAGAATATTTCAGGATATTTTACGTGGGATGGAAGATGGAATACATTATTATTATTATAAAGCATCTATACTTTCAGCATCACTGCTTATCATTTCTCCTACCAGCAAGAAATGAAGACAAAAAATCGTTTTTCATGGATAAATCGATACATCCATGGTACCTTCCAATTTTATTTAAGGAACAAGTTTTCACTACCCACATTTTTTGTCTCCAACAGTAGAGTTCTGGGACTTTCTTTAGAACATGACAATTTGTAAGTTTTCACAGTGTCAATTGAATCATTTCAAAAGTTTATGCTGATATAGTCCCAGAGAGGAAGACAAATCCAACGTGATGGAAAACTTTTTGTCAATTTTAAGAACTTTCTCCAGGACAATTTCAGGGTTCCTAGGTTCAACAAACCTTATTGGAAAAAAATCGTTGGGATTTTTTCATACCCTAATTAGATGCAATTGCTGCAGGGAGAAAGTTGACAAAGGTATGCTCAAAATAGCATCCACCATAATTTTGAGGACTTTTACAAACCCCGAAGACAGGATTCTTGCCTAAAAAGAAATTCCTAAATTATTAATCCAACCTTTCATTCTTCCAGGAGCAATTTGGTTACGCTAATGGCCAAATGTCCGTAGGTGTGCCGCTGCTGTCATAAAATCGAAATTGCCTAGAGTCCCTTATCCAGAATCACTTAAAAGCATTACTGCTGCAGAATGCTTCTCACACGACGCATGTTCAATCAAGGTGGTTACTAATAAATGAATTGGACAAAAACGCTTTATCAAGTGTCATATCTTCCACACAATCCATTTCATAATTGTTAAGTCCACCCACATCGCCCCGAAAAGTAACAAACTATTCTTGGTTTTACTAATTGCCTGATTGTTTTAATTAGCATGCGGTGACGCATTTGTAAACGTCCGAACGTATACCTAGAATAGAATTTTCTTTCTTGTCATCTTTGACAGCTGTCAAGACGGTTCAGCTTTCAAAATTCAATGTAAAAAGATAACGAAAAGGTCGAGTTTAGCATATTAGCACTTAATTTCACCCACTTCATGTAAATTACCTCCATTATAACAATTAAAACTTCAATTATTTTATTTCGAACTTTAAATAAAATGGAACACTTCCAAGAATACTGATTTCTGGGAATCAACATGCTCCCACTTGCTTTATCTTTTTTCTGGAATTTTTTTTTAAACAGTTGATCCAATTTACAATTTGAATATTGCACTTGTTTTTGAAAATTCTAGAAATGCAGAGCTGATGAAAATTGCATTACAATTTGGTTTCTAAGGATAAGCCTACTGGATCTTTTGAAAGAAACTCAACTTTCTCCAGCAGGATTCTCCCATCCCCAATTCAACTTTTCCCTTTCAAATTCTCACCTGTCTGTCTGAATCAGGATGAGCCAAGTAAGGTCGCTACGGTAAGTTCTGGAAGGTTGGACGTGTTTAGAAAACTAAAATGCAGTTGATTTTTTTTTTAGTTTTACCTGGAGAGCAGTGCCCGTGGCCTTCACGTTTTGAAGTTATATCTTTCTCTATTCTTCCAAATTCCCGAATTATGAACTCAAGGGCTCCCAATAACTTTCTCCTCTCAATAAACGTCCTACAAAGGCTCCCTTATCCATTAATGATGCGGTGTCTCTGTGGGGAATAAATCCCACTTGAGGTGGTCATTCGGAAGTGTTTTATGCCCTATGGAGGGGGCTGGTGGGCACCATTAATAAATCTACTTTCTCCTTTCTTTCCAATCTACCTATTTTTACTACCCTTCCTCCTCTATTTTTATGCTCATCCAATATTTCTGGAGCTCACAAAAATTTCACAGGAGAAATGGGCTTTGAGATCTGGAGAAACAAGTTCTTTGATAAGATTTTGATGCGTGCGTTCTGGAAAAGTTTCTTTTAGTGATTCAATATTCCAGGACTTATATCTCTCCCTCCCTGTTGCACTTCCGGAGGATTTGGCATAAATCTAAGGGAAGCGGAAAGCCTGGAGTTTCCAGAAGTATGATTAGGCCAAATATGCTTCTTCGGTTAGAATGAACTGAAGGAAGAGGCAGAGATTCCAGTGGAGATTTCCGCTGGAAAAGTTCCTAAAAGGCAAGGTTATAAGGTGGGAAAAGTCTGGGCCTAGGTGGGAGAGTAAATCTCAATAAAATAATCACAACGGTGACTCTACAGAGTTATTCAAAATTTACCTTTCCAACTTTCCCCTAGGTTTTTATAAAGTTATATAATTTACATAGAATTACGTAGCGGATGTCCCAAAAAAACGTGCCACTTGGATGCATTTGGAACTTAATTTTCCCTTCAAGCACGAATGAATTCCATATTCGACGCATACTATAATAAGATACATTACATGAATTTGATATTTTCTTTTGGTAAAACCTTTTCCTTAGAATAAATTGATAATTAATAAATTATTTCAAAATTGCGGACTGTTCAATGTGTGACATCTTTTAGTTAGGAGAAAGTGAGAGAGAGGAAGTGAAAGCATGTGAGAGAAACACTGCTCTTTAAAAAGAAGAAGCCATTTTGTGTTTTGTTATTTCAAAGGTTCTTTTCTTTTGAGTTTGTTTTTAAATAATTCAAACCAATTTTCCATTTGAACAGGGCAAAGAAGGAGATTGAAAAGGTAGGTTAGCTTTGTAGTGATGTTTATGTCCTGGTGGATAGGATGTTATGAAGGGAAAGTTATGCACAGCTTCCCACCTTATGATCTCCCTCTAGCTTCTCACTCTGTTTATCAAGAGTTATGAGACCCTAAAATTTAGCATGGAGAAAGCATCCCAACTTTCACCTTCCAGCGTAAAACATGCTTCCTCTAAAAGCCTTCAATGCCTTGTTACCTGGCTCAACCCGGCTCTTCCCAAATCCAAAAGTATTTTAACTTTTTTTCAAAATCAACTTAATCGATCTACTCGATCTTGCTCGATAAAAGTAAAACATGGACATAAACCCCAAACCCTCGCGCATGACTTGTTCAACTTACGTAATTTTCGACTATTATGATTTCACAATACTCGAATTTTACGAACTTGTAGTTGTTGGGTTTATAGATTTTCAAAAATGTAGTTTGGTCTTTGGATTCTATTGTTAATTTATTTGATGTACATTTCTCCCGCACTGTGCTAGTCCCTTTTCGGTTTCTAGTGATTTCTAATGTATAATTTGGAGTTGAATTGGTGTTTGAATGATGCCTTAAGGGCTGGATTGACAGAGACTACCTGAATTGGTCTCGGAAGTATAAACACATTAGACTCACTTTCCAATTTCCGTGCTTTCTTCGAGGAGAGAATGGAGAAATTAGGCTTCAAGGGTGTAACCATGCGTGATTTTCCGCTGATCTCGGCAAAGGGCCCTCTCCTCCAGTCAAGCTTCCAACATTCTTAGGCTAATTGAAGGATGAAACTAAGCACATTCCAGACGACTTTCTCCTTCTTTCTCTCACCCTTCAACAGAAACGCCACACGAAGAAAGTGCTCCGATTTCTAACAATGTCTCTATCATCAATCTCTACACCCCTGTAAATCATAACAATACTTGACTTGCAAGAGTTAATTTAAACTTACAAAGAGATTCATCAATTTTCACAATGTTCTGGGAATTATTTTAGAAATAATCAATGCGATCAAATTACAAATATTGGACCTTCAAACGTTCCAAAATACATTATCAGATTGATCTTGAAATACTAAAAGTTTATGAATTAGTGTATAACAAGTACAAAGGTAGTCCTTTTTTTCGCAATGTGCTCCTGAGGTAATGAATTTTAATGTTTGCACTGAAAGCTCTGTATTATATGGCGTAAAATTTTCAAATCATTTTAGGATTGCGACTGATGTCAAAGTCACGGATAATTCCGGCTATTCTTGAGGCAATATTCAGCTTTCACTGAAAAGTTTAGGCTGTAGAGTAACGCTTCCTGTTGTTGGCTTCTGTAGAATTCGCAAAGTAAAGGATTAGCATAGAAGGAGAAAGTGTATGAGGCACATGCGTCCCTTTACCGGCACTTTCTCCCAACGTACCTCTGAGGAGAAAGTAGAGGCTCTGAAGAAGTGGTCGCTTCCCTCTCCACTAACCTAGTAGTCAGAAGCATGGGAAAGGGAAAGCAGGCCATTCAGTTATCCTTCTAACTTCGGTCTCCACTCATTTGTCACTGTTCCTCGTCTACTTGAACTTGGGAAGCTCCTCAGAAAAAGTTTTCTTTTCAAAAGAGAAAGTCCTGTCACCAGCCAACGCATCGCTCATTAGCAGCCTCATCAAGACAGCGACCTACCTGCGTTGTCCTTCGATTCCAGCCTCGTTAGCCCTACTTTCACTTCCCAAGCGCTCCAGCCACGTAATGAACATAAGTCATCCTCATTACTAACGCCGGCACATATCACACCCAAGGACCATTAACCCCCTGAATAGAACCTAATCAGAATTTATGGTGTACTTAAATCACCCTTGTCATAATTACTCACTTTCACTCCCCAATCCTCACCCGCCGGTCATCTCTCCAAAGTGAAAGTCGTCGATTGCGGGTTGTAATTAGCCATAGCACGCACTTCACTCACCTGACCTCTGAAACCAAATAGGTGCTAATAAGTGCCCACGAACTTTTAAGGCCGGGAAATTAATTAACCTCAACCGCCAGTGTTGAGCGTTTAAGAACATCGCTTGCTAAAAATAATCAAGCACTTGAAGTCCCTCAAATCTCCCTTCGCGTGTAACTCTCTATTTCCGTTTGCGAGCCAAAAAGCTTAGGCCTAATCGCGGGAATCTTGGCACTGTGGGCCACAGTTCCCAGTTGGCCGTGGGTACAGAAACAAAAATCCAGTGACTCTTGGTGCTAATTAATTTACTCTTGTGCTAACTAATTTCCCCTTCTGCTAATTTTGGCAATTAAGGGATATTTAGTCTGTGGTCAGAATCTATTAAAGGTGGTAGTTGAGCTCAATAAAAAGAGACGTTTCTGCTTGAGCAAAATAGTTAGCCAGTCACAAAAGTACACTGTAGGAAGAAAGTGCAATCGGAAGTGGGGAAAAGTAAACTCGTCAGTACTTTCTCGTCAGTTTTCCCTTCAAATTGCGGCTTTTGATCGCTGAGACATCTCTACCTGGGACGCTGGTTTCTTGTTACTTTTAGTGACAGTGAGTGCGTTCTTGTTTCGGAAGAAAAGGTAAAAAAAAAAGAGAAAGTTCTTGACGTTTCGAAGGACAGAAAATTCTTTTGTCTTTTGTTTTTCTTCCCCATTCTTCCGCAGTAGGTAGCAAAATTCAAAGGAAATCAAGGAATTTCATTTTGAAATTGCAGAGACTCTTTCGAAATCTGTCCAATGTTTGACTTTTAAATCTCACCAAATCCTTAATGTGAAATTGAAAGGTGCTTCTTCGTGCTGCAAACAAATAATTCAAGTAGAAACTTCAAAGAATCTTGGAACGAGATTCTGTGGGCTCGATTTGAAGAAAGTAAATCTTCTTTGCGAATCAAAGTAACAACAACACTTATTTTCAACAATTTCAACCTAAAAATCGTATTTTCCAACAAGAAAGCAACTATCTTCTCCATTTCAGCGACGAAAATACCTTCACCTTCAAGGTAAAGAAAAAATTATGTAATGATCTTTCAAATTTTTTGTGTAGAATAATATTATAGTGCATGAACTATTTGTCGTGGCTTCGAATTTTGACAACATTGAAAATGGAGCGTGCCGTGAACATGACGCAATATTTTAAAAGGACATTATTGGAAAATTGAAACATTTGGAACAACTTTCAGAAAGTAATTGAGCGAGAATGCATCGAAAAACATGCTTTTTAGATTTCAACATTGAATATTTCCAAAGCGAAGGTCTCCCCAGACTTGGCAAAGTTGAGCTCAATGGAAAAAAAACCTCTTGAACAGTAGCCAATATTTTGCATATCTAGATTTAGATTGCAGGCAAACCTCTAATTAGAATATTTTGAAAATTGTTTATTATGTTGTGCGAGCCAAGGCTTTTTTGAAAAGTGACTAATGGAGTAGACGCCGAAAAAATTAGGTATTTTTTACAGAAAATAAAGCAACAACTAAATAAAAAAATAAAAAATATCACAATATAACTTTGTCATCTCATGCAAAATCGTCGTGAAATGAAGCAAATCTTAAAATAGATATTGACTCTGAATCCTTCCAGCGTATTCTATAATACAAAATTGCCTCAAATTACATTAGGAAAACTTGTTACATAATGAACATTAAACACTTAAATTGTTCCTACAACCGCCAAATTTCATAATATTTTAGCAAATATTGTCACACTTTCGCAACTTCTTCATTAGATTAAATCTGCTTCCGCACGTGCCACCAGAAATAAGGCTACAACGATACATTAATGTTGAACCCTGAATTTTTTTTTATTCGGATGATGTCGCGTCCTTTTTTGTCCCTTAATAAATGTCCTTGTCCGTCCCTACCTTTGTCTCTGTCAATCCCTTGATCTTTGTTGTACGTCCAGAAGAAAAGTCTCGCTTTCCCCTACTACTGCTGGCAACATTATAAAAAAAAATGTGCTCGAATCATTTTTCGTTTTCCTTAGGACCCTTCCTAAAGCCCTGAAAGGGCTCCACCAAAAAGAAAAGAAAAACATGGTCAGGGCAAAAATGCTATTTTGTTTCATTTTTCTAGGTTTCTATACATCAAATAAAGCGTTTTTTTGGACAAGGGAGAGACAGAATGTGGACACTACTCCTCTGGGCAGAGATTCTCCTTTTTGGTAAGTTCATCTTGTAACAGTATACTTGTTGTATCGTAACAATTGCATGTAGCAGAGAGCTGTCATAACTGCTAGGAAAAGGGTCTCTCATTGATTTCCCCATGGAGTGTCGGAGTAGGGCCCACTCCCCTTAGCCTGTCCAGAATTGTCATGTCCAGAGGTAATATAAATAGCAAAAATATTTGCAGAGAGAAAGTGGAACTTTCACTTTGACACGAGATCACCTCCAAGGCCCTTAAGCAATAACAAGCACACAAAAATTTGCGTCTGAATCCTGAAGTGGCATCCTCCAACCTGTTTATAAGTGGTGCAGAAAGTTGTCCTTTTCCGGATACAAAGATCTGCCTTGTTGCCTCGGTGAAAGTGGAGCTAGATCTGGTGACATGCTGATCTGAGCCCGTCACGTGCCCAAGGTTGTAGGACAAAAGAACATTTGCACTTTGGTAAATCAATGGTGTGAACAGCTCGTTGTCAAGGTGTGAACCGTCCTTAGGAGGAACGTCTTTGACTAAAAGTAGGAATTCAAAGAAAAGTGACATGTGGAGAAAGTGGAGAAAGCCACAACAAAAGGCTTCTGCAATATTAGTCTCATCAATCGCTTTGTTGCTCAGTGACGCTTCAGCCCTATTGTGCTGCAATAGGGTTCCCACTAATGGTGCCAATAACAAATAAATTTCCTTTCGTTGGGGAGAAAAGAAAGGCAAACTTTCTATTATTGCCAAATTCCCCTATAATTAAAGAAAACGGCAAGTCCAGACCATACAAAAAAAAAGGCTCAATATTCGACGATTTTGCTTTTACAAAATCAAGTCGCCATTAAAATTTTTATTATTATGCTACAAATTAATATAAAACAAACTTTCCCTGCTTTCACTTTCTCATTTTTTTTTCATTTTCTTAAAAATGTAATATAATTTTAACTCTTTGAAAGGTGCAAATTTTAGAGAGTCATTTCACAATTTAAGCTAAAAATGTGGAAAAATGCATAAAAATAGAAAGTTTGAAAGGAGATTCTAATATTATTATTTGTGTAAGTGATAGTTACCTTTGAATTTCTGGATAAAAGGCAACGTGATACGCTGCTGAATTTGCTGGAAAGTGGAATTGCATAGCACTTTTCACGTAATGAGATGCCTTGGGGGCTACCTTTTATACGTTTAACATGACGTTGGAAATGGAGGGATTCAAGTAGTGATACTGTCCAAAGCAGTATCCTACTCCAAAGTATTTTCACATTTGCACAGTGAAAGAAAGCTTGAAAGACACCGAGGTGCTGTTCCTTCCGTTTTTTTCCAAACGGAAATTTTATAAGCTCGAGGCAATTGCGTTAACAGGGGCGGAAACGTGTTTTGGAGAAAGTACTAAAAGAGAAATTCGTTTTCGTATTAGTTAGTACACTGCTCATTTCTTTTGAACTCTCCAGGTCTTCCAGGCCCTTTAATCATTCCCAATATCCGTCTTGCACAGGCATATACAAACAGACATTTTGACCCTATAGACGTACTTTTACTTTGAGTCGAATATAAAAGTAGAAAGCAAAAGTTAGCCGAATCGATTTAACACAATTATTGGTTTTTTGCCTGCTTTCTCTGAGAACGCCACTTTTGGGTGCCTTAGCGTAGGGTCCACTTCCGTCGCAAAAGCGGAGCTACTTACAAAACATTGCCTCCCTGTCATGCTATATTTAAGTTACAACCTCTGCAAAAATATAACGCTACTTTGCTCCTGGCGTCAGCATCCTGCGTAGAAAATGGCGTAGACTTGAAGGGTGATTGACAGTGACAGAAAAGTGAATGAAAAAAGTTTGAATTGAACACGCTCCCTACTCAATTTTGTCTGTCTGCAGAGAAAAGGGAACATGTTCTTCCGGTTGGATACAACCGCAAAGTGAAAGCAACCAATAGAAATGGCGTTTCCTAAAATTCCGTAAATAGCTCCAAAGCTCAGCCTCAATTGCTGGGGAATTTCTTGTTTTGAGCTATGGCTATAATTCATTAGGAAATTAAGTAATTTTCGGTAGAAATGAGGTGTAATTAGACGTCGGTTTTTTGGAATGTATGCAGCTATACTAACGGATCAGGTTATTTTCGTTTGAAAATATTTTCGGCACCTCCAACTTTCGCTTCTGTTTTAAATTTCATTGCGACTACGTCTATTTTTGGGGGGAAACTGGAAAAGCACAAAGGTAAAATGAGCCTAAACGTGAAGAGCGCAATTGGTGACTATAATTACTAATTGACTAAATAATTGTAGTTTACTTTCAGAATCGATCAAGTACAAGCTAACGACCTTTGGGCCTTGAATTGAATTTTATGGCGTTGGCGAATGTGTGCTCAAGTGAGAGAATCTTTAAATTTTAAACTGATGCGGCAATAAATGCAACGTTAATGGGGCTATAAAATTGCAACGTACTTACTATAATGGCGGTATTAGAAAAGCTGTATTGGAAACAAATGTAAGTTTCAATAAAACTATAGCAGCTATCCTCAAATCTGTATTAATTTTTGCATTTGTCGTGGTAGGGGATTGATTAAAATAATATAATTCAAACTTCTCTTTATTTGAATTTGTTTATATAACAAATATAATTTTAAATGTTAATTAATAGTTTTACTGTATGTATTTGGTTGAAATATTTGGTCTTTCAGGTACATTTAAAACAAAATCTGTATAGTTTTAAAATCATGACCATCACAATACAATTTTTGAAAGTGAATACAAGTAGCAAATGAAAATGCTATGCATTAGCAGCATTTGAAGGTTAACCTTGTTACATCCCTCGAGTCCAACTTTTCTGAAAAAGAACAAGTCTTTCATCTTATAGAAGCGATTCAATTCTAGTAACTGAATCAAACAGCTAAGAATATTTTTCCTTACAAGTACAAGGTACAGGTTGATCAAACATTTTTGTACATTGCATTAGAGAGAAAGCGTCGTATCTTTTCGAAAAATTTTTAAGAAAGAGCTGGGAACAAAAGGGTAGGTTTCAGTCTATCATGGCATCAAAGTGGCAGTAGCCCAGGCTCACGTCGTCCCTTGTGGTTAACCCAACGCTTTCCTACGGGAGAAAGCGGAGAAAGTCCTTTGCACACACCTTTTCCTTTCTGCAGATGAAAAAGAAAGTTGGTCTTATTGAATTCTATCTGGAATACAAGGAAGTGTCCTGAGGGAAGAGGCTGGGATATTAAATAAGAAAGGATGCTTTCTCTTTCTTCAAGGAAAAAGGAGCTTGATCGCTTTTCAGGACAGACAAAGGATCAGGATCAACTTTCCCTTCAGCCTGCGACAGCCGAATTCCAAAAGGGACCCCCTCCTGCTCCAAAAGCTTCAAAGTACCCTTCCTAGTTTTTTTATATTCTAGCCTACAGCACGATCAGAGGTGGGAACTGCACAGTTCAATTGCAGTTACCCGCGCAGTTATGCAGGTAAACCGCGGGTCATAGGTGGGTAAAAGGATAAAATCTGCAAAAATCACAGGTCGCAGGTTTGCGGGTAATCTGGGCTTGCAGGTGCGGGTTGGGTGGGTAATTGAGTCAAAATTCCGCAGTTAACTGCGATTTACCTGCAGACCCGCAGCCTCTCAAAACTGGCAAATTTCTTGCACTTTGTAGAACTTTTACGTTGAAAATCTTTAAGTTTACAATGTAAAACATAATATTCAGCACAAGTTAGTGTGCATAAGTGCTTCTGTACATCGCAAACTGAACATAACTTAAAAATAATGTTGTTTTGACAAGAACTTTATGAAAACTTATGTTTCAAAAATTTTTACAGTTACCCACAGTTCACCTGCGCAGGTTTGCAGGTTTACCTGCGAGAAAGTGTTGCAGGTGCGGGTTGTGTGGTTCATTTGTTTTTGAAAAAAATTGCGGGTGCGGGTTGGGCGGGTTTGCAGTTCTCATGGGTGCGGGTTGGGTGGGTAATTCAAAAACTCTGCAGTTCCCACCTCTGAGCACGATCCAGGTATTTGGAACTAAAAATCCTATTTCTTCTACCAGCTTTCTCCTTTTGTAGAAGGTTTGCTTCAAAATTAGGTCAAGGGTTCATTATGAAATATCTTTTGCGCACAGCAGTAAGTAGCAGTTTTGGAGCTTGTTTTAATGATTAATGCTCCATACATCATGGTTAGATTTAGCTGCGTTTCAGTTTAGCGGTATCAAGCTTCTGGCCAACTTCAATAAATTGTTTTGAGTAAGATTTATATTTAGCCAACACACAAATATAGAAAGTTAAAACAAACAAAGGCATTTGCGTATAATGAAACGTCTAACCCTCTGCGACAGTTTCTGCATTATTCATTTTAAGTGCTCTTGATGAATGACTTCTTTGATCATACTTGGCATTAGTAAATACAAATTGTTGTTGTTACTTTGGCTGATTGAAGTAGTCTACAAAAACTACTTTTTAATTTTTTTTTTGCCGGATGAAAAACCACCAAACTTTTTGTCAAAATATTCACATCAAGTCCACGCCCCTCCTATAATAATGAAATCAATCAATTATTAAGTAGGCAAATTCCTACGTTGCTTGTAACCTACTTTTCCGTAACAAATCTTTTAACCTCCTACATATTTAGAGAAATCAATATAACAGTGAATAATATTCCAGTCCTAACGAATACTAATTTCATAATTATCCGAATAAAATATTAATTTAAAAAATCGCGACAGAGTTAGTCAGCCGACAGTAAAGGTCTTTTTATATCGTGGAAATTTCAGGTAAAGTGCCCCAGTAAATCTGAGTTGAAACTACCACTAAATTAATTTCATGACATCTTCATTTCTGAGAAATACGATTTCCGGAATTTAATGTTTATGTAATCCTAAACCTCAGTTCTGTGTAGAGATGTGCACCATATCTACCGCTTTTATGTAATTATAAATCAAAATTTCAAAACACATTTAAATGTGGTTTTAAGCTTGAATTCGAGTCTTATTCAGACTGTGCAGACTTTACGCACGCAGAGGAAGATACTTGAAGTAATAATTGTTTCTTAAAATATTAAAGCAAAGCGAGCGCATTTCGCACAATTTTAAGCGTTCCCACTGTGCCTCTTTTGCTTTTTAATTTTAAATTCAAGCTTTAAAGTATTAGTACTAGTATTTATTTAACGGAAAGTTGAAGTAGGCTCTCAAGGGCTACTGTAAATTTTACAATAGAATTCTAAAAAAAAAAACTGAATACTAGACCAGCATTTAAATCAGGGCTTCACAATGTTAGAATCCCCTTTTGAGACGTGTGTGAATGAATGGGCACAATATCTCTTGAACGTCGTTCTGCGAGGCAGGGGATTGTAATTTATGTTTAGATGTTTTGTAGCAATAGTTTATTGATTCCAGAAGAAATGATCACCTTAAGTTGAATATACTTTCGAGGAAGATTTATATTCCTGAAAGTGTCCTCTGAAATTGCTTTCTCTACTTTCTCCGCCTCGCCGAAAAAGCTTACAAAGTTCTGCTAAGGGCTAGTATCGCCCATTGCGAAAGGCAGGGAAAAGGAAGCAAAGTTTTGTTATTTATTCAGTTGTGTCCAATTCCTCAGCCACCGTGACCTTAACATTATCTTTTCAAAAGAAAGCGGAACGGAAATACAGTGGGTGTCGGCTAAAACTTTCGAACCGAAATATTTTGGCAAAATTATCAGCAACTTAAAGGTGTGACTCAAAACATGTTTTGTTCCTACGCTGAGGTGGCAGTCTATTTTTTGTATATAAAGTTACTTTCAATTGAAGCCAATTTTTTTTGAACAATTGTCGTCTATAAGTTGAAAAAATTGTCAGAAATCTAATCGAGTAAGTGAATGACGCAATTCTCGCCTAAACCATCGGTATGAACTAATATTTTAGTCAGTCTGACGGAAGAAATGATGAATATGGTGATACCGTCGGTCCAATCAATATTACTTTACGTTAAGGTGACGCTGTAGCTACGACGTATAACACGTATGAGTGCAACTCCCAAATAGCATCAATTACCTGCATAATTTAATTGTTGGTGACGATCGATCCTCTCACACAACTAGTGACATTATATTTCTGTAAATGAAGCACCTAATTTCTTGTGCATTTATGGACTAAAAATGTATTTTTGATGGCCTTAAATTGCATTTAATCCAAATATTTAATTGATCTACATAGAGCCCATTACCCGTAATTTACCGTAAAACTGCTAATATTTGAATCAGCCATGCTTTGCATTTGATACAGAGAAAATTCTTCCTCATCAAGAACTGAGGTTTTCCTATGCCATATAACGGGGCACACTTTCACAACAACAAAAATCTCGCTCGTATACTTTTTCGACTTTCTTTTCTTTTGCGGATAAGACAGAGTAGCTATGAATTTTTAAATTTTGCAATAAATCTTTTTCAGAGTCAAGAAGCCTCGAGGCCGCTTTCTTTCCCTTTTTTTTTATTTCTTTCTTTTGTGTGCCTGAGATTTTTAATGAAACAGAGGCAGAGGGAAGGGTAGTATATTGCGAGTCTGAATGCCGCAAAATTTATAAATGAAGAAAAGGTAGAATTCTAAATGAGGTTTAAGGTTTGGAAAGCCTTGAACTCCACATCTTCGCTTCAAAGGACGCAACCTAAACATTTTGACTTTTTTTTTTTTTTTAGAAAAGATTAAAAGTTCCACTTTTCCAACTCGAAAGGGCTTCAAGGCCCTCACAGGTCGACCCAGAGTAGAATCGAAGTGCCTCTTAGTTAATTCATTTCTCCACTTAATAATTCATATCCTTATGTATGCATCCACTGTAATATACAGAGCCTTTCATAGTTCAGCAAGCAAAGGAAAAGCCAAGAAATGCATGAATTCCCTCGAAACTACTAGGCAAGGATGCAAGAATACTTCAAAACATGTCTCATACTTTATAAACTAAAGCTAGGCGTTGCAGCGCTTTTTTTAAATGATCGTTTTACAATTTTAGGCAGGTTGGACATGCAGGAATTTATTTAAACATTGTGTCCAGAATGAAGCATTTTTGTTAAGAGAAAGTTTAGAGAAATCGTCATTACTTTTAAAACAGTTGCAAAAATCAACTCTGTACTTTTTTTTGTAGCCTTTCAAAATATTTTTTTAATGCGTAAGTCTGTCGCGAGCGACGATCCATCTCTAAACGCTAAGTAGATGGATTAGTCGCTGTTTAGTTGTGTAGAATGCGGATATAGATAATTCAGAACTTGCTCTGATTTCCAAAAAGACGGATGGATTTCTTGTGCCTTCATCCACCTGCTACAGCCTTTCCTTTAGACGTTATTTCTCATTTCTTTCTAGGCTTTCTCTAAGCCGTCACTTAGAAAAACAGCGGCAGCGAAAGCGCTGCTGTCTCTGATTGATTCGCTAAAGCCCACCGGAGAAAGCCCGAAAAAAACTTTACTTCACGAAAACTGCATTAAGAAAGAGCGATGTATGCCTTTCTCAAAGGTCCCGTGTCTCTTCCATTCCCAATTCTAATTTACCTTCCCCAAATTGGAGCTACGCATGTTACCTGGATTTTTTTTAAATTGCTACCTGAACCTAAAACCATTTAATTTGTTGTCAAAGCTTTGCGTACACAACCCAGCTCAAGGTCAAAAGATTATTTAAAAATAACTTACGATGACGATGAATAAGCATTGTTCTGACAGCACTGAATTAGGCTATGATACGGGGTTTCACCGAAAGCTTTGAAATGAAGCTTACGAGTTACAGCTCAGCAATGATGTGGTTGACATTCGATGACCTTGCGGAATAATTTGCCAATAATTGACTCTTCATTGTCTATTTTAAGCTTTTTCTAATTTAGCGACGTTTGATTTAATTTTGAAGCCGAATGAACTGGCAATTAAATATTGCTGGGCAATTACTAACCGGTTTACGTCATCCCAGTGCAAATCACGCTGAATGAATGGAACCGTTTCTCAAACTGGGCGCAATTAAGTCCAAGGCTTAAATTAAAACGTTACATGGACTCAAATAGCCTCTTCGAACAAGATATGGCCCCTTGTGGGAGTCATGTAATATGACAATTATGAAATTTTCTTAATTTTTCTTGAATGGAATTTTATGGCTTGCAAGATGAGAGGAGTGTGGTAGAAGTACACTTTCACCTCACCTGTACCTGTTGGCAGAGAAAGTATGAAGTTTGGAAAGAGAAAGTTAGCATTTAAGTTTGGTCCTTAGCACTCACTACAAGTGCCCATGAAGGGAAGGTTAAGTCTCCCTTCCAGAATTCCTTGACACAAAGTTCTGGAAAAGCGAGACAATGACAAGACAAGGACCTTTCCAGGGCTTCCATCGGTCCAACTTTCGTCATGTCAGAAACAAGGGAAGGAAACCCTGTCATTTCGTTATGCCTTATTAACTTTGTCAAAACTAGGAGTCACCTTTCTCAACTTCTGATCCAGGGATTTCAAGACTTTGTTTTGACACACTCGCTCGGTCAATATCACTTTTTTTTTGGAAGACTCGGTATTTTTTACATCTCAAAGTGAGAAGGCTCTGAAATATTAACATTCACTGCAGAAAGACTTGAAAAAAAGAAATTTTCCTGGTTTCACTTTCTAGAAGAATTGTAAAATATCGTTCAGTAACCTTATTTTCAGTTACAAGTTTTAGACAAAAATTAATCGTACTCTATTAAATATTACCCTATTATTATGCAATTTAGTAGAGGAATGAAATCTTGCTCGACATGTAAGCTTCAAACTCTGTTTTGACTTAGTTGAATGAAGGGAAGATCACCTGGCAGTTAAGACTTTCTCCTCAGAAAAGCTAAGACCCTTAATATAAAATCAATAAGGAAAGAACTGAAAGGGATGAAAAAATTCAACTCAGCCTCTCGACACACCATTAAGAATTTGAACAGAGTGATGTTCAAATTGTACAAAAAAATGGTAAAATTATGAAAATTGGAAGTAACCGTGTGAATAAGAAACTCCATAACTAGTTACATCAGATCCATTTCGGAAATGCAAGGAATTGTTTCAAAACTACAGCTCGTGAAGCCATAAATTAACAGTTGTTGAGAAGTTTTCAAGCTCTGATTTTTTTTTTCGGTTAGGTAACATTTTCCAGAACTGTATTATCTTGCTTACACCTAAGGCCTCCACTGAAAATAGGAAAGTTGTGTAAGCCCTTACTCGTGTTTGTATAGATCTGGAGAGTGAAAGTGACGGGGAAGAGAAAACAATAAAAAAAAAAAGTTTCACAATACAGGAAAAACTCATGACTACTTCCATTATTGATTCTTTCTTCTTCATTTGACATTTTCTCCGTTTGTTTGAAAGGAGCGGTGAAAGCAAGAGAGCGGTGAAAGCATGGGGTGAATCCACCTGTTTAGAGACGGGCAGTCGCCCATCTATGTTAATAAATCAAAATGCCAAGGGAGCCTCCTTCCTATTTCCTTGCCAATACTTTCTCCAGAGCTCCGCACGGATACTTTCTCCAGGATTTCTTGCCCCTTTTCTCCTAAATGCTTTCATTGTCTCGACTCCTTTGAAGAAGTCGGAGGAATGGACCATTAAAATGCATGAATTGTTTAGAATGAAAAGGGGATAAGGTTGGATGGAGGGGCCTTAAGTGCACATTTGGACTGGAGGGACTCCAAGGGTAGCATTAGGCTTTCTGGACTCGTCGAGGACCGGTAGATTGTTAGGATTATAACTTCAAAAAAGGTCTCCTCTTGAAGATCTTCTGGCTTCCTTTCACCCTTTTTGTTTCCACCGCTCGGCTCAATTGTCCTTGAACCCAACAATTGCTCTGCTGAGAGAAAGTATACTTTCACTCATGTACAGAGCCTTTCATCAGGAACGCAGGAAACCAGATTTGTTTGACTCAAACGACTCCGCAAACGTAAACTTTGGCTTGAAAATCTTTTGATCTTAGAATTGAGGTTTAGGATTTGCATCTCCAAATCAAGTTGAGCTGCAAACATGTTAAATCAAGCAAAATCTTTCCTTAGTTGAACTGCTGCAAACCTTTGTGTTTAGTCATAGGGGAAAAGTTTTTAAAGAAAAAAAAGGATTTGTTCTGTAATCTTACGCTCAATTGTATGCAAGATTTTCATTTACAGAATTATTCTTATCAGTGATCTTGAAAGGCATTGTACTCTGAAATCTGCTACTCTAGGATAAGTATACGTGGCACTAGTACAATAAGGGCCTGTTATGGATCCCATTTTGTCTCTGAGCAAAATGGAGAGGCTAGGAAAGTAATAAAATATATTTATTCAACGTCTTTCTATGGCTTACTTGAAGGATAAAAAAGGAAGAAATATGAAGGGATAAGAGAAAGTCTCAATGTCGGAAATTCCCTTTAGGCCCTTTCTGTTCTGTGCATTTGTGAAAGGTGCAGTGATTCGTTAAATTTTATCAACTTATATTTCCCTACTCAAATCCAAATCCGCAAATATATTCCTTACTCATTTCCCTCCCTTTGTAGTTTTTTGAAAATAAAGCATATTTACTTCGTTTCGCTGACTTTGTAGGAAAAAGAGAAAGCAGCCTCAATCGCTTCAAGGCTAACTTGTCGGAGAGGAAATACAATGCTCCGCCTACGAGCCAGAATACAGTCATGAAGTGAAAAGTACTATAATTCATCGCAAAAACATTTCTAAAGTCTTAATTGGCAACGCCCACTTTTTTTTTCCTGAAAAGTTCAAGTAAATCGTACAATTTGAATTGGGCGAAAATATTTACATTAAATTTCTACTACAAAGGGATAACAATAGCATGACATTTAAGGTAGTGAACTTTAGCATTTTCCTTTTCTATCAATTTTTACCATAAATTGTTTACTAGTTTCTTTTTTACGCCTGAGTGACTCCTTTATGAGTCTTTGTGTGAATGAATGGAAAAATTTTCATTGTCAGAATTTTTTCTTTATTTCAAATTTTTCTAAAAGTGTGAATCAATTCAAAATGGAATATGAAAGGAACACGGAGCTCAACTTTCACCCTGTCATTCTTCATTACCATTTTCCACTTCACTTTAACTTTCCCCAGGCTTTCGAGTAGGGGGATTTAGCCAGAAGAAATGGAACTGTAGTGGCTGTAGACTTCCGCCTGTCATGACCTGTTCTGTGAAACGAAACTGGCTTGGATTTAATAAAAGCCGTCAACTTCAGGTTCATTTCCCTATGAGCACATAGCTTGGCAATTACTTTAATGCCAAAAATTCGTAGGCTTCAAAATATTGTCCTGAATAAAGAAAAAAATATTTCTACGTAATGTTTTTTTTTGTACAAAAACGAATAAAAAGTTTAAGAGTTTTAAAGTTTTGAATTTGAATTTTTTTTTCAGAAAGTAAGTTTAAATACGTGATTTACTCGCCCTATTCCAGGCGTTAACAAAATTATTTTGAATTTTTTAATAGAAGAAGGTTTTCACAAGAAGATTTAGAATGATCTGTTCTTAACTTTGGGACCATTTTCCTTTTAATAGTTTTTTTTTACTTTCTCCGTGCAACACTCATTTAGTTGAGTTTTTTTCTTAGAAAGAATAGAGTGTGTAGATACGCAATTTCGCGTTTCAAAATATCAAAGTATTATGAAACTTTATTTTTGGTGAAAGCTAAGGCCTCAGACAAATTGATGAGGCTTAAGAGCTTTGAGGTGGACAGCTTAAGTCTTATGGTCTAGCGAAATGGAAATCTTTTTCCTGCCAAGATGAGACAGAACTATAAAACAAAAGACTAAAGTTTATGATGGGGGGTTTACTGCGAACGTGTCATGTCATCGTGGTTCTGAACGGAGTCACTTTCCCTGTCACAAATATGAGCGGCTTATTTCTGAATGGACCTTGAATAACTAAAGAGGTCTCTGCCCTTGTATTTTTGCAAGGGCAGAGAGACTTGCATTTTTTTTTACTAATTTTTCAAAAACCTATTTTTTAAACACAATTTTCAACGCAAGCTCGAAATTTGGCGCATGACGAATTTTGGTACTAGAAAGCAGCTGGAGCAAGATGAAATAGGAAGAGAGGCAAAGATTTTTTCTTTTACATTTTGATATTACTAATATTTTCTTTGAATCGATTTGCTCTCCTTTTCAAAAAGTATAAGTTCAGTTCCAATTACTTAGCTCATTTGTTAGAAAAAGAAAGTCAGAGAAAGTCCTTGTCCAAAATTGAGTCTGGAGAAAGTAACTTTCTCCTTCATTTTCGATTTGGAGGAGATCAAGGAAGTGCCTTTTGCTTTCACTTTAATTAAGCTCTCCAATGACCTTCTGGAGCTCCATCATCGCTCTACAAACAGATTTTATCTCGGCAACGGAACTTATGCTACACTGAACAATTTCATTTCAAATTGAGGAAGTGTTGAGTGTTCATCTGACTCCAGTTTCCTCGAGACTAACTTTTGATTTATCATGAAAAAAACTTTTCGAATTAACTAATAACTAATTCATAATTTCCTTACAAGCTGATGACTAAACACAGAGAAACAGTTCTCAAATAAAATGAAAAACAGGTTATTGAACTTTTTAGCTACAACCTTCAAACTGTTTTCCGGTTGCTTTCTTTTTTGTTATTTTTTTTTAAATAAAAGGAGGTTACGTCTTTTAAAGAAGAAATATAGCGAGGAAAATTATTTCACAAAGAACAATAAAGAAGTTTTCTCTATTTAATGGGATGCTGAAAACCGGAAAACCCAATTAAAAAAGTTTCAGCAAATTTTCAATTGTATGGAATCAATTACTTTAGAAGCAAATGAGGCCCAGCTGAAATCGTGCTTCAGCTTGACCTTAATTTGTAAGACAAAATATACTTCCAGTAAGAAAAAATGCTGCGTTGGTTAAAGACGATTTCGAGCCACATATGTCTAAAGTAATTAAATTAAAGTTAATACGATTAAGATGCTCGAGTTAAGTGGGTTTACAATTAACGTACTGACTTGGGACGGATACAAGAAATACATAGCTTTGCTGGAATCCGTTTGAGTCTAAAAATTCACTCTAAAATTATAAAATGGCTTTAAATGTGAGATTTTAAGTGGCCAAAAGTTAAAGTGTAGTAAGCGGAACTTTAAAAAGTTTGCATTTCAGACTTTGCTGTAAAAATATCAGTTCGACTTGACATTTATGGGTTTGGGAACTAGGGCAAGAAACCCCATATAAACTTTCACTATATTAAACTTATTTTAATCAATAATCAATCCTGGTTTGAAGAACGCTGCTTTAGCTTACTTTCGATTTCAGTTGTAGTTTTTAAGTATTATAAGATGATTTTGGGTATGAAAAGCCAAATCCAAGTTCATGTTACATCTACTTGCCTTGTTTATTCATTTACGTCTTTCGTTATTATTACACATAATTTTTCTTGACCATCATGGACAAATAAATTGTAAACATTTGAAAAGTTTTTTTCATTGGGTCAGATGTTATTGAATTTTGTTTCTATTAGGCCCTCTGCCAAAAATGGAATGATTGAGAAAGTAAAGCGATGCGATAGTTCAATTTCTATTTTCTTTTCATTTGAGCTCTCGCTCCCACCCATAATTTGACCCTCTTTCTCTTTCTTCGCGTGCTGTCCACCTAATCTTTGTCAAAACAATATGGATCAAAAGGGCCATAACGCAGAGGCAAAACTAATAGCAAGCGATATGAATCCATTGGGACTGAGTAATCTAGGCAAGGAAATAGGTTTCCGCCCAACCTAGGAGGCCCAGCGGTATCATTCCAACAAGTCTCTTTTGCAGGAATTGAGTGAAAGTGGACTTTCACTCGAACGTAGAAGTGGACTCGCTCGAGAGTAAAAGTTGAAGGAATGTGGATAATTTCTTTCTTTTTTATATACGACCTTGTGGGAATTTCGGTCAGGAAGTAAATTTTTGGAAATGTCAAAGCGTGGTGGCCCCTGCCATGTCACATGGGGTGATTTAGAGATCGATTAGGGGGAAATTGTTCTGGGGGAACATGACGGAAGAGGCTGAGAGAGCATCTCCCAGGTGAACACTTTCTCTCCTTCTCTGTCATGCAGCAGGAAGGTCCATGCAGAACCTCCTTTGAACAGAACACATTTTGAAAGAGACGTAGACTTTGAGTAGAGAGCGTATGTAGACATAGTTAGGCTGTGTACATACCACTTTCCCCTTAACAACCCCACTTTCGCTACACTTACTTACGGCTTTACGGCTTACAGTCCCATCAACTCTACAACGATTCCAATCCAGCCGCTAGAGACCAAACGACAGAAACTAAGCCAGCCTGACCTCTCTAAGGGGACTTCAAGGCCGCTTTCACTACAGTCAAACATTATGGAGCCCTTATGTCAAAGTGGTTTGAGCGGGAGAAAGCAATTCAACTTATTTTGGACGCCAACCTTTCAAAACTAACTACGCCTTTGTCATTCAAGGCTACATGAAAAACAGGAAGTTCGACGGCTCTTGTTTAACCTATTTTTTGTAGCAGTATATTGAGTCAAAAATGAATTTTAAAAATATTGGAAAAGAGTACTCAATTAAAAATCCAAATCAAAATTGTGTTTTTTTTTTTTCAAAATATTGGCGCATAAATTTGACTTGAAGGGGAGGCCAAGTAACAGGTTCTGCATTGATTTGGAAATCTGAAAGAGTTGAAAATGATTGAATTTTTATATCTCCCGTAAAAGGTAATGTGAGGCTGGGATAAGGGGAAGCGAGATATAGTCGTAGCGGAGAAAGCATTTTAGGAAAGTTGGAAAGTTGACAAGGAAATACGGAACGTTTTGGCAGGGGAAGCTCTGTGTTCAAACACGTTCTGGAAGAAGGATTTTTCGCTGGATACCTGCTTTCGGATGTAATATACTGCTCACAAAGCAGTGACTGCTTCCTCCTCCTTTCTCCCTACATAAGTGGAGCAGCATTTTGAAGAAGGCGGAAGGGGAGATAGCCCAAGTATTTCTTCGTAGCCTTCTGCTCCCTACAACTTTTGTTGTAGATTTTAGTACTATATTTTGGCGTTGCGGAAACAAAATCCGGCAAAAAGAATCCTTCTGAATCACTTTTGGAAGGTGTTTGGAGATAATCTCAAGCGAAGATCAAGGATATTGCAGAAGGGAGACGTGACTCGAGTATCTAATTTCAGTGGTGGTTTTCTCCTGCCCAGGAGAAAGTCAGTAGATGCGTCGCAGGCTTACTTTCCCTGTATCAAAACGTATTTTGCTATTCCACACTTCAAACTATAATAAAATGGCTAGGTACAGAATTTTGATCTGTTTTAGAAATCTCGATGTCAGCGTCCATCTTACATTTTGTAATCCCAGCTCTGGGAAGCAAACAAGATATTTTTCCTATGCCTCCTTCCTTTCGGTTTCAAAAAATAAGACAAGTAAAACACGCCTTGGCTGAAATGTAACTCCCACAAAGCTTATGGAGTATCCGTATAAAATCTTAAAAAACTCCTTTATAAAAATTAAATGCTAAAATGATAGGAAACATGTTCGTAACATTTACTACTTGTAATATTCCATTAAATAATATGCTATGAATGGACTTTTGTATTACTGTTATATATAACTCCTGTAACAACCTTTCTTTCTCAATTACGATGATTTTATCTAAACAAAAAACTCCTTGGACTACATTCTGAAAAAAGCTGATGTAGTCTCAATAAGTCATAAACATATTTTTTAAATATTCACTGTCGCTGCGACAAGAACTTCTACGTCACAATCGAGCGAATTGGACTTGGAATGGAAGGCGGCCTTATGAATTATTGGGTCAATTCCTAAGATGAGAATCCTCCATTTCTTTCATCTTTCCAGCCCCATTTTCTGGTGGGAAGTACGTGACATTGAGCCTTATTATTCTGCTCCAGGAAGACACTGTCTCTCTATTACCGAAAGAACTTTCTCCTAAAAACCACCAACTTTCTCCAAGGCACGATGCAGGAGGAGGATGGGCCCTTTTATTTTTTATTATCAGACCTTTCCCCGCTGTCACACTAATGTTCGTAGGGGGAGAAGCTACGGCGACTGCCTCTATTCCCGAACCTTGTCTATCATTAATTATCTCACACTCGCATATTTAACTTAAAACCTAAATCCACTTTCTCTTTTTTTACCTCCAATTTGGGAATCTTTCCACTTCTAGGCGTCATTTTGAAACCAAAAATCATTCTCAAGTTGCTCGAAATTTCGAGGCATTGACGAATATAATTGAATTCTTCTCCAGTTATTCCTTCTCGAAACCACTTTTCTACTACCTTATACTAGCGTAGTAATCTTATTATTCTTCTACAAAGAGTTTCTAAACTTTCCATCTTTATTGCACAATGTTGTTTTATCCTTAAGCTAAAATTATTTCTTAAGGCTGAATGTACACTAAAAAGTAGACATAAAAATGAGTAGAAAAACCATTCAATGTTCTGAGATTTGAATCAGTGTGTACACTTAGACTGCGTATATTTGTGCCCTAGTGAAAGCATTTTGTAAAAAAAGATTGTATGCATCTGAGTAAATGGAAGTTTTTTTAAATCTAGTAGAGCTTGGAAAATGGGGGAAAATAAATGATTGCCAAGGCTCGGCTTAGAGAAAGGCGTATTTGGATCCGCAATTTCCGCAAACGCCGTAGCAGGTATACATTACCAAGACTTTCATATATTTTGAAGGCTTTTTCAAGGTAGAGCGGCCAAGATATGGAAGACTGCTTTCTCTGCAGCTACTTTCCCTACTGAATATTCAGAGAAAGGAAGTTGCCTTTGAAAAGGGAGAAGGTCAATCAGTTTTTGCCCAAGAAGAAACGAATTTTAATGCTTTCTCTCCTGGCATTTTCTTTGATGCTTTCAATTTACCCAATTTGGAGAGAATGAAAGAACAGTGGTTGAGCACGGCCCTTATTTTGAATCTTGGCGCCTTCCTCTGCCTGTTTGCCCCCAATTTACGAAAATGGCTCATTCTTATTAGGAATTTATCTTCCTTCCTTCAAGGATTTTCAGAACCTCAATATTCAAAGCTTCTTCGGAGAGTGCGTGCTTAACCTTTTCAATTTTGCAACTGGGAATTAATGGGGCGATGGAATGGGATACCTCTGATGTGGTAATTTTAAGTTGCAGAAACTTCAGCAACAATCAATTTTATTATCCTAGTGAAAGCGATGTCCTTTGTTACGATTTACAAGGTCGGACTTTCCCAAGACCTAAATCAGCCATACCGCCAATTTAGTCACCATGATTCTTCGATTAGCTGAGCATTTTTTAAGTAAAAGTGAAAATGAAATCCTGCAGCTTTTCCTTTGACGTCTTTTTAAAAAAAATCCAGGTTTCTGATTTTGCTTTTGAATATTGATCGTGATGGCTATGCGATATGGCTCATTTTCATTATGCCAAAAATTCATTCGAGCAAGGGGCAGGTAGACTTTCGATTTTACTACATGATTGTAAATTAAATTTTTATGGTAAGTGCTAATGAAAATTAGGCAACGGGTAGGAATGAAGCACGAAAGGAGAGTGGAGAGCTTTTGGTATTGGATTTTAGTAGAATGCAAATGGTGGGAACAGATTTTATGCCTTGGTATCCGTAATGGTTTCTTTCACACCTGCGATGTTAATGGAACTGTTCTAATAGGTATTCAAACACGTTAGGCAGACATACGTTAAGAAAGTTAGTGTTCGAAATTTTTGAAAACATTTGTCGCTCAAGAAATTCTCTGTATCTTCTAGCGTGACAAAACGCTTTCTGCGAAGACGTAATTCACTTGATGTTGAGGCCCTTAAGGGACAATGCATTCTGTTTGCTAAAAATGGCCTTGGGAAATAATAAGGACCGGACATTTGTCCACAGAGCCTCATTACCAAATTGCAAATTGCCGGGAAGCATATTATCTAAAATGTTCTTTCTTAATTTTTTCAACGAAAAAGCGTGCTATATAAGCTAGGCCTTCTGTCTCAATTTTAGCGAAACTGTATAACTTTGTTTCTGCAAACTTTCTCTCACCAAACTTTATGTACAGTGAATTTCAAATCATCATGGGTGCTCAATCGAAAACCAGATTAATTCTATTACTCTGAGACGTATACTAAAATCCACTTTAAACAGCAGAAGTGGTAAAATTTTTTAGTTAATTCGATGCGAAAATTTCAAAATGTAAAAAAAAAACAATGGTTTTACCTAACGGAAAAGTTATAAAATTCTCACTGTATTTTTGCTCAGTCTGTGACAAATTCTGAATCAAGGAATCGCACATTTTTTTTGCCTCCTCGGTGGCGCTAAGGACTGATTGCTTCCACGGGAAATAAAAGGTCTCTTTCCCCAAGCAATCAGAATTTCTACAATTTACTTTCTCCGTAACCGCAGAGCCACTACCACACCTAATTCTCCAGCTACGTCTTACCTCAAGGAGAGGCCTTGGGGCAGACTTCTTCATTTATTCATTACGGTATTTCCCAATTCCGCATGTCATTTCCCACTAGGACCATTTCGAGACGTCTTATATAAAAACATTGTAGCCGAAGCCTTTCTCCCACAAGCCAATTTTGAGCGTCAGAATTGCCCAAGCCGCCGCTCCGTAATTATTTATTCCTCATTTCCTCCAACTTTCTCCAACTTTCACTCTTCGCCTTTCTCCTCTTCCTGCACAAGATACAAAGAAGCATTTAACATTTTCAAAGCCCTTAAAGCCCTCCAGCCGCAGGCAGAGGTCTCTGGAAAAGCATAAGGACTCCTTCAAAGCACAGCGGAAGATCAGAAGGAACTCTCTGAGTTCTTAAGCAAAGGAGGATAATGCAATTAGACCAAAACTGTGTACGAAAGGAATATTAAATCAAGGGTTTTCAAGCCTCCAAAACAACACATGAAACCAAATACGAGTCGAAAGGTTCGCCTCAGCCTCCGATCCCTTGAATCCCAATGAAAACTTGAGTTTTGAGGACTTAAAGGGTTCCGAAAAGTCATATAAACAAGGAGAAACTAAAAAAGGAACCTCAATGGGCTCTAAGCCACACAAACGCTAAATTATTAAACTTAATGTTAGAGTTAGAACAAATGGTCAAGTGCTCGTGACGGTAAATAATGAAGCGGTTTGAACACGCGGAGAGCATCGAATTCTGTTAAGAACAAATGTGCCACTTCGAATTTTACCCGAGCTCATGTTTGGTATTGTCTAAATGAAAATGTTTTCCAATGTATTTGCGTGATTACATGCAAAAAGTGGACCGCCGAGAACGATGTCACTGTGGTTCAATTCCTCCATTATGAAAATAATCGGTGGATTTTTAGAGCTTTATAAATTATTCATTAATGCTAACACGAAGGAGCGAATCCAAGCTTGACATTATATTTGAAGTTCTATAATTTCTATAAGTTTATAATCTTTTTAAATTATTATTAAACACAAATTCGTCAATTAAGGACAGGGAATTTCAAATGAAGTCACGGTGCTGGTATTTGCTGCTTTGTGCATTAATATTTTTGCTCAATTAAAAATTGAATTGTAATCAAAATCAAAATTGTAAAAATTGAGATTGATGAATTATTAAATTGCTGTTTCACTTGATCAAATTCAGATCGATTCATCATGAGAATAGAAGGACGAATAAGATGACTGCTAATAATAGGTTATAAAAATAGATTTTCCATCTTCGTTCAGATGATTTTTCTACAATATCTCCATTCATCTTCCCATATATTCCATATTTCCATTTACTTGAGTAGATTCTTTGAACTTGAGATTTGCTGCAACATAGGGGAAAATCGATTCATCTCTTATTTGGATTTATTTCCAATTATTGCTCTAAAATTGCCTAATATGAATATTAGGTTCGCGGTTGACTTTCCACAATAAGTTATTGGAAACCGCCTCCTCTGCTTCTGTGCTGATAAAAATAGAAATGAACTTTTTCTTGGCCTTTGTAATACGACGTAGTGAAAAGATGTCTGTAATGAAACAATTTGTACTGATTTTGAATGCAATCAATGTGTATTCTAAAGTAGCCTTACCAGAAAAACGTCATGCTACACAATACAGGATATTTGAAATTAGAAATTAATGATGGGAGAAAGCGAGAATGAAAATTATTCGGAATTGGATACACGTTTTATTCGGTGCTTTCTTTCTCTAACCATTGTAGAGAAAGCAGTTTGCGGCATTTGGGTTTCCGTCAGAATCGAATTGTTCGAGTTCTTTTAGTAGCAAATGGAAAGGAGTGAATGAAAATGGACTCCCATTGTTTTTGGCCTCTGTGAAAATGCTTTATTCTAAATTGAGTCCTTTGGCTCTGATTAAAGCGAGTGTGTGTGTGTGCCTTTAGTTGAATTGCTTTTAGGCGCTCTGTCGAAAGTCCTGAACTGAATAAATGATTCCAAGATTCTAATTATTTGCCTCTCAATGGATGTTGGAAATCAAGGCATTGCTCAATCAAATGCCAAAGTTGGTCTCTCCGCTTTTAGCCTCTTCATAGTTTCAAACAAGGGCCCTTAGATCTCATAGTTTTAAAACGCGCCCCTAGATTCGAGATGAAACGAGGACGAGAGAAAGCCCTTTGCCCTTAAAACAAGGAACTCAGCCTTTCTCCAATGCCATTATGTAACCACATTTACTCTCAATTCAAAATTTCTTAAATTTCAACATTTCAAATTAAAAACAACTTATTACCATTAGTTTAACGTTTAATAAACTTAAATTTCAATCACACATCTTTTTAAAATCGCTAAAAAAGATTTCGAAATCTTTCCAAAAGCAAAATCAACGAAACAAAAATTGATTTTAAAAATATACATGTTAAAATCCGACTCATTTGTTGCTCTGACTTGCCAAACTAACCAATTTTGTAATGGTGGAGGCAATGGAGGCCCAGCACCAGGAATGAATACTTTGTAATTTTTTTTCTACAAATTAAAAGCACTCCATTTCCTTCTGCAACTGAGTTTTTGAAGGTGATGAGTTCCTTGGGCGGTCAAAGAGAAAAAGTAAAGTGGGAAATTGGAGAAAGTGGACTTTCTCCTACTTTCTAAATTACATTTTTCTAATTAGGAGAAACAGCCTCTTCAGTAGATTTGGAGAGGACAGCCTCTTCCCAATTTTATGTTCAAAGAGGCCTTCTGCTTCCCGAAATACTTGGAGGTGGGAATAATGTATGAAGAGAGGCAGAGAGGAGCGTTGAGCGTTAGATGGAATTGCAAAGGAAAATGATTTCCTTCAATTCACTCCTAGCCCTTGGAAACTAATGAAAATGAGTTTCTTGGGATATTCTTGAATTTGAAATGAGGAGGCATTATTATGATTACTATCACAATGGCACGACCTTTACTCAATTGCAAAGGTCCTTCGGAGTAATGACTACTCAAAATCTTGAGATTCAAAGTTTTAGAACCAAGGTGAATATAAATGGCATTAATAATTGCAGTCCTTTCACTCTCCAAAAGCCATGCTTCCACAGCCAAATTTTAAGCTATTTCATACTGAAAATCTGAAAGCATTCTCTTCTCTTCTGCTTCTCTTAGATTTGGTGCACTACGACATTAGAGGAAAAAAAATCAACTAAAAACTTCTGCTGGAAGTTGCTGTTTGACTCAAAAATACTTTAATACCCCAAAGCGTTCCAGATTGCATATGTCTGGAGTTTGACCTTTCCAGACATTGAACGAAAGAGTTAAAGTGAATTGTAAACTGGGTTTTTAGAGCTAAGATTGAATTTCTGTGGCCTTTTCTAGAGGGAGAAAGCAGTGAGCGGTGGCGTGCTAGAGCGCAGTGAGTTGCTAGGAGATAAAGAATCAAAAATCAGGAGAAAGCATTTGCGAGGACTGTAATGAGGGTGAGGTGGAATGGAATTTTTGGTGGAAGTAGTAGGACTTTGTTTGAAAATTAGAGTTTGAGGGTTTTGGAGAAAGTAGGAGAAAGTGGAGGCTGGAACAAGGACATTCTCAGTCTTAATAGACTTCCTTTTCAGAGACATAAAGGGAAGACTCCTCTCTACCAATTCCAAATTCTGATTTAGCTCCAAAGACTTGGAAGGTCTAGGATTTGATGGAATAAATTCCTGCCCAAGAAGTCGTGTCGTTGAATCACTCCAGCGGCAGTCCTTGACGTCCTGGCTCGGTTTCCTGGAACACTCAAAGACTTTTTCCTGGAATTAGGATTTTGATTTGCGGAAAGTAACTCCCTCACACCGTTTCCTATTATTTTGATGGCCGTGGAGTACACTGACATTACGGGAGATTGCATTGTATTTCAACTCAAAAAATCAAAAATCTTCCAAAAAGTAGCAGTAAGAGAAGGCAAAAAATTAAGAATCCACAATTTACAAACACTTTAGCTAATCTATTTGCATTGAATACCATTTGTAATTTATATGAGATTGATTTTGTTTTTGGAAACTATCCTATATTTCGACTTTCGAATATTGCATCTTAAATCCGTTTATAAGTTTAAACTTGCATTTGTGAAAGCCCCTAAAAATATATTTCTGTAACGAAAATTATATACAACAGCACACTTATTGTCGTACAGTTAGTAATACAATGCTTCTATCTAGCAGTAATAGCTCTGTTTGTGCCATCCTTCTCAGGTGATGCATTAAAATTTTGACGGTCGATGACATCTGAACCTAATTTTAGAGTTGTTATTGGTCTGAATATATTATGTTTTTGAGGCTCTGTTTGCGTAGGAATTCAAAACAACACTTATAGTATAAATACTTAATTCCACTGATTTCAAGATAGGAGTAGAAAAAAAAACGATTCGGAGTCATTAAATCTTACCCAATTTCTTGATTTCATTTATTGGAAAAAGTTATGTTGGAATTCTCAGAAAGTAGTGAAGTGGTTCGACCATAGATGATCTCTCTTGCTCTTGATGATTTCTTCCGCTTTCAAAATGTTATGAATTCTTTATTTCTAAGATGGATGGTTCCTATCCCCTGCCTTTGGAATCTGATCGTAAGATAGTTCTCCATATAAATATGTCAGAGAAGGCGAGAAAATGTCAGATCCGAATGCAGACTTAAGCTTTTCGTCTCGCCCTATCGATCTTTGTGTAAATTTATTATTAATGCAAAAATGATCCAGTTCTTGTTCTCCAAAAACACAAGTTAAGGAAGATTTTGATCAGAACGAAGCATGATGTTTGCAGTTCTGTCACATTCCTCCTATATTTCATGCAGGAAATCCATCTATTATTTAAAATACACAATTAATTTCTGTACAAACTTTGATTTGAGGACTAAATGCAAGAACAAGTGCGACTTAGATTTGACATGTCAATATATCAATCGATCGTTCTTATCCTTTGGCAAAGAGCGAGTCGTTAGCTAAATGCTAAATTTAATAGTATCGTCCAATTATTCCACGTTTAAATGCCCGATTTCAATCGACTTGATATCTGAATCACTGCTGGAAAGTTTGAGAAAGATAGCCTTTCCAGGGAGGCTCGTGTCGTAAGTACCCAATTTAGAATCAAAGTACATCATCTCCTTAATAGGAACATTGAGGATGAGTGTAGTGGTGTAAAAGAACAAAACTTAAGAGATCCACAAAGGGAGAGGTACTTGAAGTAGGTAGTCAAGTACCCACTTTCTCTCTTAGCCTAACCAAAACTTTGCATTAGGTTCAGGTCATTCAAGGACCTAAAAGAAGATCTCTGAAATTGCGAGGAAGGGGCGGAGCCTAATTCTGCAGCGCTTAAGCATGACGATAACTATCACCGAATGTGTAGAAAGAAAACTTTTGGCAAAAGCCTCGAGCCTTGTTCTTATTTGAAAAATGGCTCTTTAAAGTTTCTGCTCCGCTTCTTCAAAGTTTGGTAGTTCATGGACGCTCTTCGGAAAAACAGGACCTCGGCCCTGCACTAATTGTGTCCAATCACAGGCCTAGAATCGAATTGGATTCTGAAAGTACCTTGAAAAAAGAGGGGTTTGATTGATCCTTTCCCTGAGTCAAATCAAGGCCTCCCTCCCTTCAAGGCACCCTCCCAGAATTCAGCTCATCGTTTGCCAACTTTCTCCTTGACTGTCCAAAAAATACCTTTCTGTCTCCACCAAATAGAAAAGTCAATGAAGGACGACCGTTGTCGTCGTTAAGCGCTCGAGGACATTTACGCCTCACCAGAAATTGGATCATGTGCTATCCTTCCTTGTTTGAGGAATTGATTCTTCCCTTTTTAAAAGTAAAACAGAAAAGAGAAAGTGCTGCTTTCTTTTTTTTGTCTCGGTTTTGCTACTGCGTTGTCAAAAACTTTGGTAACTGTACTATGAGCCCTTTGTTCAACCCTAATGTAGTTTTTAAAATGATTTTTATAATTTAAAAAAAAATGTTAAAAAAAGAAGGTCAAAGGCAAGGCACATATGAATATGAATTATAATTTTGTAGTCGAACGGGATGACATTCTAGTGACTTGCTTTTACTTTCCTATCTCTCCCTTTCATCTCCACTCCCATTTTTTAAGTTTTCCAAACTTTGTAGAGTTGCTCAAATAGCCAAGATTTTTTTCGTCATGGAAGGTGGAGCACAAAACGGGTTATTTCAGTTGGTATGAATTGCATGAAATGGAGCAACATATCTTCTTGGCTCGCCGTTTCCATGTTCGACCATTTCCCACGGGTTTTCCTTTATTTGGAACAACTTTCTTACCTCCTCTCCTCTGCATCGGCATACTTTCTCTAACCGTCTTTCACGGTTTTTTTTTTCTGTAAACAGTATTTCCTGAGGAGAAATGTGCGGGGGAGAGTCGGAGACAAGTTTTTCAATAAGTGGAGCTCTCGAGTGGGTTAAAACGTTGCGGCGAGTATTGGGGATTTTGTAATTGGCTTTATCCTAAACGCAGAAACCTGTTAATTATTAAGTAAACAATTTCCGCTCCCAACCCTCTTTCCGCATTTTGGTCTTTGTTTTTGGATAATTGTGACACTGATAAATTATAGTGCGGCTAAGGGCCCCTGCTTTTAATGTGTGTATTGTCTCCGGAAGCTCAGCGCATTATATCAAACCGACAAAGGCAGGTAGCGCGGTGGCACGTTGGCAGTGACCGTGGGCTGGGCTGTGTAGGCGGTAAAAAAAATCGACAGATTTTCAAAATTTAATTTGTCCATTTCATCCACCTACGCGATCTGTCCGCCAACATCTTATCCATTTACCTTATGCTGACAGGCAAAAGAAAGATGAAATAAAGGCTGCTTTCCAGAATTCCAATTATTTTTTATAAATATTGTTCTAAAAACTCAATGTTTATGTGTTGGAGGCTGGGAACATCTTTTTTGAGCAAACACGGAGCGCTTTCAAAATGGGCTTTTTTAAATGGTGTGCAAAGATGCTTTGCTAATTAACTCAATTATCTCGGCCTCTCTTTCAAGGCATTCCCTTTCCTTTTGTCTATTTACTGTTTGTTTTACGCTCATAGCGAGTGAATTAATTCACTTTGCTCTTAATTCCAAGAAGGACGCTTTCAGATGAACTACATTATTTAAGCAGTGGAGGTATTTAAAGTGGATGATGATGAAACCGCAGAAAGAGGCGCCATATTGCCTCCCGCGGGACTTTTGGCAACGTGTTAACAAAAATCTGTTTGATCTTGTAGATTTTGTGAACTACAAAGGAGAAAGTTTTCCAATGTATGGAAACATAAGAGAGAAAATTAAGCTAATCAGAGTGATAGTGCAGTTATGAAGCTGCTGCAAGTTATAGGAGGATTTGTTTCAAATTTATAATAATTTACTTGTTCAAAATTTTCTCTTTCCTAGGCCAACAAAGATGCTTTCTCTTTTGTTCTCAAGTAGCTAAAATCTTGCTATAGAGTTAAATTGTCTAAAACTCAAATAAAACGCTACTTTCAAAGTGTATTGTTAAGTTTTTCCTGAAAGAAATATTCTTCACTTTCTCTTTTGTGTTTTATGATGATAACTTCTGTGTCCTTCCTTAATTAACAGGGTCATTACTGTTAAATTTTAGAAGCTGTTTTTGAAGTAACAAAGTTTAGATAGCATTCGAGTAAGACAATGGAGGGTAATAAAACAACGAACCAGTTTCAAATTGTGAAACGAAAAGTAACACTTAACATTTTTCAGCCTGAGAATTCTAGCTCCTATCGTCTAATATTTCTTGGGATAATCGATATTATATAAAAACAATATCGATAAATTCAAAATAATTTCGCTACGTCTTGGTTTTCATTTAAGTTTAACTGTTCCATTGACTATTACTTAAAAACTACCCTAATTAGAAAAAGTCAGATAGTTCGTCACTTTTTTGTAATGTTTTTTGTGCATTAGTACTGATGAAAAATTGCGTAGTGCTTTGAATGACAAAGGATTTGTTGAAGGACTTAACTTATGTCTTTCGTCAAGGGAAGAAATTTTTAGTTCCTTTTGGACAATATTTGAAACATCTCTCGGCAAAATTGAAGTGTCTGATCTCCATTTATAGCATAACAAAAAAGTTTGCTTGCGTCGTTCGCCTTGGGTCTTCATCCCACTTTTCTTAAGTAGGCTTCTTGAAAGCAGAGGGCTACCAAATTATTCATCATTTACTTTCTCGCCGCACTTTCGCTGTAATTTTCAAGCTACGCATTTTAAATTTTTCCAGAGACCTCGGTAGGCTCTTCTCGATTTAAATGAAGCTCGTCAAAGTTCTCAAGAAATTGCCTTTCACTTTTAACTTACTTTAAATTTTTGCAAATAAAACCCTGAAATTTCAAATTAATTTATGTTTAAATTTTGATTTTTTATAATAATGCCTCCGCAAATTAAAAATGCTTTAACAATTTCGATCTCCAAATGAAAAAAAACTTTAATATTTTTACTTTCTCCGAATGATAGAAATAGCGTCTAAAATGGTTTCTGCCTTAGGAGATGAAATAGACAATCTTATTATTTCTTAGTTACTGGAAAAGGAGCATGCTTCTCAGTTCCCATTTGAAAAATACAAGAGATGGGCAAGGCTGATATTTTTTTGATGAGCTTTTCCATCACTTTCGTCATTCTCGAGTCGTGAGAATCGTGACAGGAGGTTCACACATGTGGCTCAGGGCTCGCTTTGTCTCATGACAATATGGGTGCGTTGGGTAGGAATTCGTTTTGAATTAAATTGGGATTTAGCGTCTCACCTGCCGCCTTGTTTGTGCGTTGTAGTCATTATAAGTGCTGCACTGTAAGGCCTATTCGTGAAAGTGGACAAAGTTAAACGAAAAGTTCCATGTGTCGGGCCTCCAGATTGAGAATTGATGTCTTGGAAGGCGTTCTCACATGCGTGACAATAAGCTAGGGCCATACTGGACCTTTGTCTAAGGAATTCCCAACATTACCTCCAGTGCATATTCAAAAAATTATGTGCTAAGTCTCTACTGTAAAGTTCCTAGCTTTTATACGTGCCATTTTAGTGAAATATTTCTAAAATTCTATAACTTGCCTTTGACTATTCAAATCGGAAATTGGTGTACCAGCCATAATTTGGAATCATACGGTACTCCCTGCTCCTATTAGGTTTGGGATGTGGGAATAACACGCGAAAATGTCATTTTTCGCATTAAGAGTTCTTTTTAATTTACTACAGTTACGATGAGAGTACTTTTTTTTTGTAACGAGAGAAAGTGCGTTTGTGCGTTCTAATAATTTTTTTTTGCATACTTGCGGAAGCCGCCGGGAGCTCGGGTTCCTAAAAGCTTGTAAACGGTTGACATAAATTATGTCATCGTCCATTTGCGAAAAAAAAAAAAACGTAAAAACTATACAAAATATTACTTTGTATAGTTTTTAGGTTTACGTGATGTCATTATTTTGAAAATAATGACATCACCTTTGAATCGAGAAAAAAAATTCTACTAATTTTAATGCCTATAAGATATAACTTCATTAAAATAAATTAAAATGTTGTTCTGATTAGAATTATTTGCTGTATGTAATTACTCAGATTTTGTAAGTGCAACTAGTAGTAGTCTTTATTTAATACTTAAATTTTAGGTTAGCATACTTGTAAGAAGGAATTTGCATTTTGAAAAATAGTCTAGTTTCAAACAGACTACTGCGTCGCGTAACGTCCAAAGAAAGCTTTATTTCTTTTTTTTTATAACGTTCTGATTGCCTGTTTCTTTCAACCGAAATTATTTATTATCAACTACTTTTTCAACACTTTCACTTTCTCGATACCTTGACTGCTAATGGATTTGAATAAATAAATAATCCAAATGAGGTTTTGAAGGGCTATTGGCAGATTATTAGTCAGTTCAACGAACTCGACCAGCCGAACGCACCTCCCTTGCATTCAATCAAACTTTCATGTTTTTATTACGTGTAATGGAAAGTTGTTTACAATGGAGTACTTTGGGTGGACGTAACTTTCATTTTCCAGGTGCAAAGCGACCGGAGGCCCTTAAAATAAGTGTGACGGAAATCATTTGGGCCCATTTCACTTTGTAAACTGTTTCAGCAAATGGGCTTCGAAGGGAGGGACGAGGTATCGTGAACGAAAATTAATACGCACCTCATCCGCCAACATGGGCAGTTGCTAGAAAAGGAAACCCACTTTCTCTCCTATTTTATTATGCCAAGAGATAGTACATGGGACAAAATTGATTTGGCGTGGGCATAATAACCACTTTCGATTGGACTACATATTTAATGGCTATTTTCTAAAAGGGGCTTTGTTGCGAAGGAGTGCCGGGCCTTGTCTATTTAAAAAGTTAATGTTGCGAGGGAGATAAAAGTTGAATAGGTCTGTTTTGAGGCTTCCAATGAGCGCTCGAGATGGGGCAGAGAGATTTGCCTTTTGTAAAGAGACTGTGTTTTATTTTGGAGAAAGCAGTAGTGCGCCTCAAATGCTCAAATTTTGGCTACGAATCCCTTGTCTCTACGTAAACAGTGCGAACGTTTTTGAATTGGATATTCGAAAGAGGGAGGCTTTTGATCCTGATGTGGAACTCTCTAGGGCAAAAGCACACACATCAGACAATGAAATATTTCCCCGCTGGACTAGACAGACTCAAAAACCACTAGGATATAAATAAATGGGATTTAAAGACATTTTAAGCGAGTCTGACAATATGGATGTAATAAATTTCGAACGTGAAGCATTCATGCTTGAATCTTTTCCTATTTCTCCTAAAATGCTTTCACCAGTGCGCAGCGCAGGAAAAAATTAGCGGCAAAAAATATCCATAAAACTGTAATTGTAAACTTGAAATTGTATCCTGAGAGAGAAAGTTGCAATCCAATTTCTCTCAGTTTGGAATCTCAATTAAAGGAAATTATTTGAGAAATAGAGTAAAAAGAATTAAATTAAAGAGTGAAAGTTTTGTGGCAAATTTGTTTTAATGTTTAATAGGAATAAAATCAGAGTTTTTTTTTTGTTCAAAACGAGGGTAACGGAAAGAATTGTCTATTACACTGTTTGTCTTACGTGTTTAAAATAGCTATCCCGCATATTTTCTAAATGTTCCAAATAGAGCCATCCTTCTTGAAGGGTTCAGTGGCGCAGAAGTCCTTGGCCCTGCTTGGCTTAAATGCCTCCGTGAATACGCTGCCCATTAATCTCTCCTACAAAGTAGCATGCCCTGACTCCAGCGCTCGAGACGCTTCCTTCACTAAATATGCCTCTCTTGTTTTACTTTGGGAATTCGCTTAACGCTTCCCTGCTTCTCATTTTTACTCTACGTTTCCTTATCTACAACAGAATTCAACCATTAACTTTCTCCGGGGACTTTCTTTTTTTTATAATGTCAATGTTAAGAATTGTGGGTTTAACAATGCCTCAAGGAGCTACTTTTAGAAATAATTAAAATGTCCAGTCAAAGTCCTCCTCGCATGTTACTTCGACATTGAAGAAGAATTCTTTTTCAAATTCTTCAAGTTCAAAAATGAAACTAACCCCTCATTGGTGTTCCACACGACTGGCAGTCCCAGAAATTAAAAAAAAAAGTATCACAAATTTTTTACATTTTCTTTTTAGGAGTTATGATTTTTCAGGGTAAAGGCTAGATAAATTTCTTCACCAACGGCAAATTATTTGTTCAATACTGTATAAACTTCGGGGGAAATGAACGCGGATCTCGTTATCGGATTGTGCTTTTTTGAAGGCAGAGAAAACTAAGCTGAAATTTTAGGTCCTTTTGCGACAAACTAATTGGATGGACTTTGAAGAGGGTTCTGAAGGGTCCAGGAAGGAATTCGCTGCTGGTGAAGATGTTTGATGGTTTGATACAACGTTTTGATGGTAGGAAACCACGGCGGTAGGACGTAGCACTTTCGCTTGGCCTTCCATTTTACACTTGAGTGAAAGCACCATAGAGGGAGGCAGATATTCTGGCTCAACTTTCTCCATTCAGCTTAAACTTTCACTGCCATCTTTCGCTTAGTTCAAGAGGAGCATTCGGATTCTTTATTGAACACATCGCTTTCCAGCGAAATGTTGCCGGAAACTTGTGTAGACGACGCAGCACTTCCAACAACGCAATTCCCATAACATGATAAATTCTTTTTATTTGTAACTTTTGCGCGGATCTTATAAGTGCAATTTTTTCGCTTTACTTAAAATTGAGAGAAGTACTTATTAATTTCTCCGAATATAACGAGGCTGTGAGAAAATACTTTCAATTGACTAAATGAGAATTAATGATGACAGCACATCGAGAGAATTGGAGTTTCCTTATAAAAATTAGGTTACTTTACTTTCGAGTTTAAAACTACTTGCCAAAGCAAAAATTTGCAAATCAATCATCTCCAACTTCCATTAACAAAAATCTACTAATGCTTGAATTTAATGTGCAAAGTTCTGGGTATTCAGAAAGTACGAAAAACTTTCAAATCCCTAGCCTCTCAAATCCTCATTAAAGAAATATATTTTAGGGAAAGTGAGAAGAAGCGCAGGTCTTATCACGACAGTTTTGTAGAAGTTGCATTGTAGAAATTGAGAAATACTTACTTTCAGAGCGCTGCTTTCACCCACTTTCACCTTGGCGAATTCTGTAACCTCGCTGCTTCGTATAGCGGTCGTTAGGTGCCAGTAAATGTCGTAATGGGGTTTTCAAAACCTAGTTTTTGTATTTGATGTTTTTGGAACCCATTCCTGGAGGGCGTTGATAGCCCAAACCGAGAAAACTTTCACCATTTTTGGTTAATGTCGTTTCTTGTTCACTAATATTTTGGTTTCAGAACGAAATAACCATTTAAGAAAATCAGTGACCACATCATAGTTATGACAGATAAAATTTTTCCCCGCGCTCGGTTAACTAATGCTTCCATTTTGAAATTTGTGAGCATTACATTACGCACTTTCTGCGCCAATTGCAATTCCAATGCATTGAACCGATTAAGGAAAACACACTTAACTATTTTTTTTTTTTGAATGAATTATTTGTACCAAATTAATAAAAAAAAAATACTCATAGACTTAGACCATAAAATCCACCATTAAATGGAGGAATTGGGTGTTAGGCCTGCCCTTACGAACACACAAAATTTCCTTATGAATTTAATTGACTGAGAACGGAATAGTCATAATACTTAAAGGAGTTTATGTTCTTGCATGTTCCGGCCTCTTGTCTGACCAATAAACGTTTCCTCAGTTCTTTGCATGCAAACAGTAGATTCTAGGCCAAAGGTCACTTCATAATTTTAATTCCAAACCTTCAAGGCCACTTTACAACAGTACAGCGAGCTTTACAAAATTTGAAAGTCAAGACCAGAAGCGTGATATTTTCTCATTAAAACGTAGAATTAAAATTTAGGACGCTAGAAAGCCCTTGGTTAGTTATGCAAGTTCTAAAACTTTATAACGATTTACTGGCATTGCTTTGAAACAATGTAAAAATTTACTCAGCCTTAATTGATTTTTTTAAACTGCCTGCTTTGATTCTAATTACAAGTTTTCAGGTGAGTTGGGGCTTAACCCCCCATGAACCCTTAAGTCGTTAGATTTAAGGGCGGCGGACGCACTTAAATTAAGCAAATACGCAAGGTAATAAATTATCGACCTCCATAAAATATTTCACGGGGTAGGATATGCAATGTAGCTTTATAGTTTTGAGGTCCTTTTGATTTGATGAGTGGTTGAACCGTGTGATAAGGTTCAAGGGTTTTGTATGTACAAGGGTTAGTAAAAGTGCCAAAATTCAAGATTTATGGCCTCCTCGACTACCAACTAAATTATTTAGACCATTTCTATTGTAGCCAACATCTACTATTTCTTTTTTTACAAAACGTCTTTGTAAACCTTCATTGACTTTTTTCTATTGACTATTTAAGTAAGACTAAAAAAATGAAGGAAGTGTTGTAAAAGTTAAAATTAAGGTAAAGTTTCAGGTGAAAGAGGAGCGTTGATTACAAAGTCATTTCGTTCATTTTTTTTTTGGTCCGTTCTTATCGTGAGATTGATGTATGAAGCAAGCGTAAATATTGCGTGCAGTATTGTTCGTTTCGATCTTGCGCTCCTGCCTAAGCAAGAATGCGGAAGAAGGGCATGAGAGAAAGTGGAGAAAGTGCCTATTAAGTCTTTTTCTCATAATAGCTTTTTGATACATTTCCAAACGCACAAAGTTCTTTTACTGTTTGTTTTATTCACCCCCTAACTTCCAGCATAAAAAATGAAGAACATTTAAAAAACCGACACATTTTTAATGGAGGGTTACACTTTCTGGAAAAAAAAATACAGAAGAGAAGGTGAAAATAAATGATTTATAATAACTTGTTTATTATTATCAATACTAGGTCGATAGCAAAATAATTGACAATATTGAATTCAACTAATTTTAATTATAAAGTTTTCCAAGGTTAGTTTTCAACAGAAATTAACAGGAAAAACGCACCGTTACAACAAGAGGGTGGGTGGAGAAAGCTGGTATTTTGGTTTTGAAGCCGTTGTTGATGTTTGCGGTGGTATTTTGGAGGTCAGGGTATAAAGACGCTGTAGTGGAAAAAGGAAAAGGCGTTTCCTGACCCACTTGTCTCTCTTGGCACATAAGTGTTTGAATGTAAAGAGGGGAAATAATAGTTACAATAAGTAATACTTTCTCCTGGAGAAAATTCAAGCCTCCGCTTCACTTTCCCCTTCCTTTTATCTATACCCAAGCTTTATACTCTTCCAGATCTAGAGCGGCGTTTCGTGACCAAGTTGCTAAAAGCCCGGATAGACTTTTTTTTTACTCCGTTCAAGGCAGACAGGCTTCGTTTTCATCCAAAAGCTCCTTTCGAAAAAAAAACTTGGAAAATTGTCTCTCCTGGGAGGACTGTGGCAAAAAAAAAAATAATACGAAGTGAAGCAAAAAAAATTCTCTATTTCTGTTTAATCGCCACATTGATGGCGATTAATCCAAATCCTTAAATCCAATTGTTGGATTTAATTTTTAAATTCACAAAATCGGAATTTAGGCAGTATTTCTCAAAGCCACCGCGAGGCTACTATAGAAAGTTTTACCTCGGGATCCATTTTACAGAGCAAAATGTGAACTTGAAAATTCATTGCGTAGTTCATTTCCACCACTGACTTCACCTGCAGAATGGATTGGTTGAGATGTAAGAATTAGAAAATGTTGGTATTCATGTTGCCAGCGTGTTGGAAGAAAGTCACTTACATTAAAATTTCGGCGTAAATTTTTATTATTTAAACACAACAATCAGGGCTAAACATGCAAGAATCTAATTGGACAAAAATCTACAAAACCTTCCATCTTTTGAAAAAGAAAATTCAAAAGAGCGAAATCTGTAAAAGGCCTTTCATTTTGTGCCAAGAACATAATCCTACAATGCGTCAAAAACCTATTTTACCTATCAACTTGCTGGCAAAATGCAACAGCGATTTAGAACAACAAAAATTGTTTCTAGAGCACGAGTATCGATTTGCCAAGGAAAGGCCAATTTTGCTAAAGTATCTCCAAAAAAAAAGCATTTGAATGAATTGATTTTAAATTTTGCGGCTATCCTATCTTGAGCATGCAAAAAAAAAAAACTTGACTGTAACCTTCCAGAGGTTCAGAGGAAGAATTAGAGGGAGAGGAGGCATTCTTTCTTTTTCTTTTTGTGTGTGTGTGTGTAATCTTACCTTAACATAAAGGTAAAATGCGGAGGAAAGAAATCTAGTTTCACTTTTAAAAGTTTTCCGATTTATTTGCCTGCAGGAAGTCCTTCAATCACTTTTCCTAAATCCAAACCGTCGAACTTGACTGTTCCCTTCAAAGAAAGCGTCACTATCTCTTGAGCTCATCTTCACTCAACCCTCAAAAGTTTTTTTTTTCAGAAGCGATCCTTTTTTTTGAAAAGTGTGTTTGACTGCTGGACGTCTGAAAACGGGGAAAAGTTCTATTTCTTGTTTCACCTGCTGCAAACCCCTCACGCAAAAATTCTGACTCAATTCTGACGATTTCAATCACAAAGTCCAATTTCAGACAAATTCCAATACATTATTTGTAGTACATTGTAAAAAAGCAACGGAATAAAGAGATTCTATCGGGAGAAAGTTGATTGTCTGATGGAGTAGGAGAGAAAATAATTCGTGCTGAATTCAAAATAAATATTCGACTGACTTTTTTTTTCTTCATGATTTCATCTTTTTCTCAAAATAAATTCAAAGATTCTAAACTTCTTGTTGTGCTTCTTTGACGAGAGTTTCAAAATAAAGATGGAAATGTCTGTTGTCTACTATTGTCTACTTCTACTTTATTGGGAAGGAATGACGTCTATTTCTGAATATTCTACAAAAAATTGTGCTTTCTTAAAAAAGTGTCGGAAATGATGACGTTAACGAGCGGGAGTAACAAAGCTTCGCATTTCTCTTTTGACAGGCTCGACCAGCCCAAATAAGAGGGAAGAGAATAATCAATTTATGCAATTTTGGTTTCAATCAAATGCCCTCAAAGTCTAAAAAAAAATTAATCTGCAAATTTAAAAATTCATAATCGGAGAGTTTTTTTCATTTCTTTCGAAAAAGCCTTTACAGTAAGGCCTAATTAAAAATTAGATTCAAAATTAAGATCCTCTCGATCACGTGTTTTTGTCAATTCGGAGGAACGTTTACTGTTGGCTCTGGCTCTAGAATGAATAGGTACCGTAAAGTTTCGAATAGGCGTCCGGGCAGTTATTTGAATTTGACCTCACAACCCCAGCGTTTATTGTGCACTGGCAGGAATTTGAACCTTTACGGTATGTACACTAAATTGATCCTCCCCTAATGCAAGTCTACTGTTCTGAAATTGATTTATTTCGCAAGAAAAACCAAGCTTTCGTAAACTCAATGATTTGATTTGCGGAAATGGAATATTGCAGTATCTAGAAGGATCTCCACAAGTCACGTGCTTCTGCATCTGCTTCAATATAATTGAATTCTAATTAAATTAGAATAATCAAGTTGTCAAAGGAGGGAATACGAAGTAGCGTCTTTGTCTATTTTAGCTTTCATTGTCATCGTTTATTTCAAAAGAATCTTTGAAATTTTGTCATAATTTGAAGAGATTTCAATCGTCTAGTTCAAGTGGCGAATTCATTTGTTTTTTATTGTCCATTAAGTGCATTTCTACCATTTTTCTTTCACATTGAGTTTTTGATGCGTCTTCAAAACGCAAGTGGTTCTATGATTATATAAAAAAATAATAGTATATGTACATTTTCATGTGAAATGAATAATTCATTTATTAATTAATATATTATATATTAATATATATTAATTCATTAATTCAACAATTATTGTTGAAGGCCTCAAGGAACTTTTTCGCGGAAGAATTAAATGCACTGCGTTTTACTTTACTTTAAGATGTACGAATCGTTTATTGCAAATCGTTTAGTCCTGTAAGATACACACGGTATGCCTCGCACTTCATCCAGGATTACACAATTGGACCATTTGACTTTGCCTCCCACTTCCGGCGTCATCCGGAGCGGATGATAGGGATGGTATTTTTGAATCATGAACTACACGGAATCACACTCAGATTTTTTTTTCCGCTGGAGAAAATATCCAGAATATTCACAAAATCATCCAGAAACTTCCTAGGCTGGACAGTAGGCCGATTGGGGTCTTACGATTGCTGAGTCCAGCGAAACACGGTTCGCAGCGAAGCTTATTGGACGCTCGTCCAAGCTGGGACAACAGCTGGACCCTGTCACTCGTCATTTCAGCTCCCTTGGAGCGGTAGTAATGTCTATATTCAGTATGGCATTACTTGAGCAGGGAAACCTACATTTAAAATTACACGCCATAAGTCACGAGGCCATTTTTAAATATCGTAAACTTCGTGCAAGCGTTTGCTACCCCGCCCTTTTGTACTACTCTCCCTTACGCAATTTCATGGAGAAAAACGCTTAACGCTTGACGTTATTATCAAGAAATCGAAATGGGCGGGTCCTTCATTCACCACCTTCAAAGAAACCATAAACACTGGGCTTTGGCCGCAAAGAAATGAGAATTCGGAATAATTTGGAAGTGGAGAAGCGAGAAGAATAAATATTTGAAGTCGGTGAAAGTGGAGAAAGTGGTGCTTTTGCATGGTCAATTCAATCGTTTCCGTTTCTATTGTTTTAGCTTGGCTAACGAGGAAAACTCATTAAGACTGCTTTCTCCGAGATTTCGAAACATCAGAGGGTTGTTATCCTTTGTCTTAAGACAATGTAAATTAAGGATTTTAGAACAGTTTGGAAACAAACTAAATTTTGAAATTACTTACTTTCAATGACGAGATTTTAGATTTAGCAGAGGCTCTTACGAGCCGAATAAGTAATTACTTGGCAAAGAATCCGATTTAATTAAGATACAGGGCTAAAATCATTGATTAAAAACCATAACACTATTAAACGTTCACCATTCTTTCATCTCGTCAAAAACCCGATTTATACTGGAATCGTTTTTTTTCTCCAAAATCTAAATTCTCAAAAAATTCTAACAAATGCTCAAATAGCTTTCAGAAGAGTAAGAAAAATGCATATCAAAGGCAACTTTCTGCCTTCAACTTGAACTTGTCCGTTTTATTGTTTATGTTTGAAATCGCAAGGACAAGAATACAAGGACACAACTGAATGAGTCAAATAACTTGAAAAGACAACACAAAGTTGTGCGTAAGGGAAAAGAATACGGCAATAGCCCCCTTGGGTCCCATTTCCGAATTGGACCCTCCAGCAGTCGCCGATCCTCGTCGTCCTTTAACGTTTTGTTCCAAAAAAGAAAGCAAGGAGAAAATTTCTGTTCTGAAAAGGAAAGCTGCCGAGATTATGTCTTATGTCCCACTAATCGTCTCAATGACAACTGGAATCACACCCCCAGTCCTCCAAGGACGAACTTCCGCTGTTAATGGGCACTTAGCGACATTCGAAGGTCAGTCCTTCATTTAAGCGACACATGTCCCTTTGACACAAATTACCAAGCACGCACTGGCATGTGCTTCTAATCAAAATAAATTATGCATCCAGCTTTAAGACTCAACGGAAAAATAAATTAGATGAGTTAGTAAATGCAGGAAGGGTAATTGGTTGAAAAGCCTCTTCATTTTTTTTTTCGAAGCAAAAAAAATGTTTGTTCCATCATAAAAACAAACACAGCGTTAAGTTGCATTCTCACAAGAAGCGTCGCTTATTCACCTTTTTGTCGCTTTTGTCACCTAATTCAATTTAATTTGAATGTAATCTTAAGTTAATTTAATTTAATTTAGTTTAGGTGTCTGACCCTAGGAAGATCAATACTTAATTGTAATGATAGGGAGCGACACGTTAATAAAGCGAGCCCAAAGAAGGAAATCCCGCTGCAAACACGAGAGTCTACTAATTATTTTGTAGAACATTTCAGTAGTGTTCATGTACAGTGCGTTTCGTAATTTTGTAAGAATACTTCAGTAGTTCTTATGTACAGTGCATTTGGTAGTGAAGGTGTATACTGTGGGGTGATGGCAGTTTCTATTAATAAGAAAATCAATTGAAGTAGGAGTGGAAGTGGATCATCGTGGAGGGCCTTCGGGGAGGACAGTTTTGGTTTGATATCATTGAAAGAGGCTCTTTATAATAATTAATGATAAGGAATGTCAATATGTTGTTCAATTAAGGGATGGGGCGGAGCGATTGGTCAGGACTGGAAATGGTCCCTTTATACATTATAGGAAATTAATGCTCCTTAACCAAGTGGGCCTGCTTGAGAAAGGCAGCGTTTTAGGCCTTACTTTAATTTAACTGCACACGCATGTGAACTTGGTGGGGTAAATCCTCAAGCCTCACCTTGTCCCATCCAGCCCAAAATTCCGCTTTCTCCACTTTCTCTTCCTAGTTCAGTCCAAGTGCCCCTCTTTGAAGGTTCGAATTCAAGAGTCTCAACAACCCTCATCCCCGCAAACCAAGGGACGACGAAACCCCTTCACACAAAGGGCTCAGTGTGTTGGTGAAAATTGGAAGTTTTTTTTTAATTTCAAGTGCTACCCAAAAATTAAAAAAGCCCTTAAACCTTAAAAGCCCCCCTTGAATTGTGTGCTCAATCGGCATGATGCAAATTACTTTCTCCTCAAAGTTCAAATTCTAGAACCAATTATTGGTTACGTGCTAGGTTAATTAGAACAAGATTTTTAAAACTAAACAACGCCGGATTAACTAGTAGTAATTTTAGCAACAAAAACTAATCATAATCCAATCAGCAATATTTGACAAATTTCAAAAGTACGGTTTAGGTTAAGTTTCGTAAAAAACAGTGACAGGAAAATATATCTTTAGAGATTAGTCAGAAAATGAAGCTACGAAATCGACTCTTCAAGGACCAGTTCGATTGGCCTGAGAATTGTTTGAAGTGATGGTCATTTTGTGACATTATCTCATGACCATGACCCAGGTTTCTGGAAGGCTTTGGACAGGTCAAGGGTACCTTCTGACCCCAGTGTTGCTCCTCCTTCTAAATGGCCATTACCAACTGAGAATGACCCTGGGAAGTGAATTTCCGGAGCGCGAGTGCTGTGACCCCGTGTACCCTCTCCCTGCCCCCGGTGCCAGTAATACGCTCAATACGGGTCACGGTGCCATTGCCCCAGCAGCATTCCCCGAATACGTTCCTCCCTCACCTGCCTCGAGCATTACTACTGAAATTCCAGGTAATGTCACCTTGGGTTCAAAGTTTGCGCCTTTTCCGGTTTGGCCCTGGCCCAAGGACTTCAAGTTTACTTTGAATCTAGGCGTGCCAAAGTCTTGTAAACTTTTGTTATTAAAAAGTCTCTCCTCGACGGTTGACTATGGATGTTTAGTTGTATAAACACCTTAATAACGTTAAGCCAAGATATATTCAGGTGCTTGAGGGCCTTGTGCATTTGGAAAACTAGTTCTTTTGAAATGCATGAGAAGAAGCAATTAAAATCTTTTGAAGAGAGCCTTGGCTTCATTTGGTCCGGTGAAAGTCCAACTGGAGAAAGTCCCTGCTTTTGGTCTTGTAGGGAAAGTTCTATTTGAATTACCTGGAGTAGGAAAAAGAGGCAGCAAATGTATCCTATTATTATAACTTTCCCCAGGCCTTAATTATGACAACAGAAATGCAACTGCTTTAACATGTAGAGGATTTTTTTACTACTACTTTTAATATGGATTCCAATGTACCGCAAACTGCCTCCATGCTTGTGAAAGCAAAAATACACACACTGTAGGGTTGTATGTAATCTAATTAAAAAGTTAATAATATTATTGTTATTTAACCATATATTTTTTCCTTTCGGTGTTGGTCTTATTCAATATTCACAATCACAAGCACAACCATATTTTTACTTCTAAATATGTTTGGAAACAAAAACAAATTCGTGAGAAATTAAATAAATAAACGAGAAGGATTGCCTTTTATAACAATGTTTCAAACAATAGGGCTTTCATTTTTTTTTCAAACGTTCTCTCATAAATTCATAAATTATATAAAAAGAGGTAAATTTTGAAATCAAGTTATAGGAATACCGCAAGCGAGAATATGAAAAGCAAAGCAAAGAACTGAATAATTGTTAAGATCCAATTTGTTTGCCTTCATTACGTCATTTACGCTCACTTCCAATTACAAGTGACTTTTTCCTTTTACCTGAAATAAAGACAGGTATCGAAAACGTGGAAACTTGATCTCCGAATGCTCTGATCCGAATAAATTATCTCATTCATTCCTCTCTTTTTTTTGTAGTACTACACGCGTCACCTCATTTAAACTTTCTCCCCGTAAACATTTTTGTTTTGAATTTGATATAATTTGATATGCCTCAAGACCATCTGAAATATTGTCTTTCTCCAGTTTCAAAAAATTGTTATTTGTTCTACCGAAGAAGAAGTGAAAAGTTTTGAGCATTCACAAACAGTTTCTTGGATGAGTGAACAGTGTATTGTTTTAAATACTTTGCTTATTTGAACTCTAACACAACTTTCTTTAGGACAAGAATTTGCATTTTAAAATAACAATCCATCATTCCGCATTAACAACAACTTTATTTTAATAAAAGCCCTTTTCGGTATAACTTTCGCTTTTAGTTAGTCCAGTGAAACTTGTCTTATTAGATTATTTTAAAATTAAAAACAATTATTCACTTGTTGACAAGCTCCAATATAAAGTGTTTTAGAAATTGTTTAGTGCTAATGAATCTAATACATAAAATAAGCAGTTGTTGTGTTTATGTAGCCATTACCAAACATTAGCGCATGTTTGGATAATTGGAACATTTGTATGGGATAACATAACCAATGAATATTTTACTGGAGCTTATATGAAAAATTATCATTGACGCATCCCACCATCAATCATAACGTCGGTAACCTTGCTTTGCCCATATTCCCGTTGCATTGGCTAGAAACCAAGGGAAGGAAATGTTCTTTCCTTCCGTTGCCATTGACAACGAATCTCCTGTTCGTGGTAAAGGTGTTCCGTTCCATCATCTTGTTCCATTTGAAAGTCAGGAAATGCAAGCTACCAAAAGTTTCTTTCTGTCTCACGAAACTTTCTTTCTCTAGTCTGTGCTTTCACTCCCTGAGGCTGATTCCTCTTGGTCAGCGAATCCGAGACAGGGATTTAGATCACTGCACGTTACTATGACAACGGCCATGCTTCCATGACCTTCAGGGCCTTAACCTTAACCTGAAACCTAATTCCATATACGGCACAGTAACTTCCTAAACAACAAAACACGACTGAAGCTTAGATAATAGCAAATATCATTGGCTGCTGGCCGTAATTTAATGCAAGCCTCATGAAAGCAAATCGTGTTTCTTGTAGTGTTAACCGTATTTGAAAGGAAAATGTGTTTAAATTGATCGTCATCTTTTTCCCTAAAAATACACATGAAAGCTGCTGCTGCCATATATTTAGCACTAATGAAATCGAAGCCTAGGACGTCAAATCACCTCCTTGATTGAAGAATATTTAATTGAAGTTTTGACAGTTGGTTTAGCGGGGGAAAGGACTTTTTGATGGGTAAAGTGAAAGTTGTGCTAAGACAATGGATTGGATATGTGCTGGGAGCGTGGTGGAGTGTTTACTCAAGCGTTTTCGTTCTTTCTTTTCGTTTTAACAACGTCCGTTCCTGGTCAGAATACATATAAAAGAGAGGCATTCAGCTGGACACTTTGCCTCGTCTTCCGCTTTCTTACCTTTCTCTTTGTTTACATTTCTCTTCCATGAAGAACCCTTTGTAGATTTAAAGGGCCCCTCTCCTTTCACCGCCTCCGCTCACCCTCTCTTAATGGATTGTTCCTAAGGCCCATGCGCTACACAACCAATTTCATCACCGCTTAATTATAACTGAACTGTCTAATTCTAATAATCGTTTCTTAAGGAATCCCCAACTTGTTCATGATTTGCTACATGCCAAATTCCCTCCCTCATATCATAAACAATTACAGCCTGAATTTCAGCTTAAGAGAAAATTGTGTAATTAGCTGAAAATAACTTTTCATGGAATCGTATTTAACTTGAATCACATTTAGCAATCACTAGCAGTTTAATTTCGTAGTGCTGTTTTCGCTTCAGCGCATCAGTAGTTTTGAAATTTTTTGGGGTCTCAGCAGAGAAAGGACATCCGCGATTATACGTTAGCGAATCCCCCCCCCCC